>JAXQQM020070873.1:0-83133 GCA_034641835.2 Pinus albicaulis | reverse complement strand
CACACTGTCATATGAAAAAATGACCAACACATAGCCAATTCTTAGCCTCCAGACAACCTCCATTCAAGTTTTAAATTAGAACAGATACATGCTTTTGTTATGATCTATCATCACTTTCTGGTTATCCTTGGGCATCAAGTATCAAGACTCAGTGAATTTTCTATAGCACTACCACTGAGTCACTCTACATTAATCTACACTTATATCGGTGTGTCTTTGCACCCTTTTGGTGCAAACGCTAGTATTATCCACTCAATTCCTAAATACTCTCCTCTATTTTTTTCACCCACTTTCTCCCCAACTTTTTAAAACTCATGTGGGTAGATAATACTAGCCTATTTAATTATTAAATAATAATTTCTATTATATTTGGATGCACATTTACCATTTTCAATTATGCAATAAAATAAAATATATTTTTCCCAACTGTCCCCTTAGTTTAAAGGAGAGCATTATACTTATATGGACAATAATTTCATCAACACATTATAAAAATATCATTCAAAATGCATGCATATAAATGATACTTTTATCTTATAACAATGTATCTCAACTAGCATTAATACCAAAGGTAAGGCTATGGACCTGACTGCCCTACTTAACTAGTAGTAAGGGTAAAAATGTAATCACTCCATTATAAATACATATTTACATTAAGGGAAAATCAATGTAATACATTTGAGATCTCATTGACCTCCTCCCATTTATTGTTGGTGAGAGATTCATGGTCACCTAGTAATAAGGGAATTGTGTCCTTATATTTATTTTCTTTGTTAAACCTCATGAAGATTCAAATCTATGCCATGCCCTCACAACATCATGTATCTACCTAGGTGAGCACATGTTGAATTTGGCCCATTATATGGAAGGAGTTACTAATAGGTAGGAAACAACTACATCGCGCCTTAAGATACATATATTACGACTCCCTCATACAATATTTACCCATGTATAAGCATTGTTTTCAATAGTAGTCGCTACCCCTACACACATCTAGAAAAAAACAACAAATAACATTGTCTATAACCAATATAAATCATAACCGCATGTATGTAGCATAGTATTTAAATTAGGATATAAATATCCTAATTTCAAATTTGGTCCATTTAATTGACCTCATCCCATGTAGTTGGAGGCCATGTTTGTCACACTTGGTACATTATTAGTCATTCACATTATATAGTTGTCAAGGCTCGAAATTGACATGATTTTATTGATAGTCTCCTCCTTTTGACACTATATAATGCCCATTTTTTACCAATGACATTATCCCTTCATGCCTCTTTCCATGAAAAGTCACCAAATGAAGTCAACAAGGTAATTTGCTATATTATATATTTATATGAATGTTTTAGCATGATTAGGAGACTTAATTAGGGATTTATGATACTAATGAGGTTTTTTAGTAGATCTGGTAACCATCATGGTATCTTGTAGCCGATCTCCGAGTTCAGGTAGGTTCCACTACTCTGGGAAAAATGATAACATGGGTTTTCTTCCACGCGTCATCATTATGCTCTCATGTTAACTATATCAAATCCAGGGTCATTGTTGAAAGTGATGGTTGTGGGTTAAACATGAGCTGGAAAGACCTCCAAGTTTTGGATGTAACCCAACTAATAGGCCTAGATCTAATCAATTCACCAAAGTTTGCATATGACACAATTTATAGCAGGATAGAGTGGGTTTATAGTTTATATCAACCTGAAATCGACTCCTATCTCCTTTCTTGGCTTTCAAATGAAATAAATTTGTACTCATTGAGCAAGACTAGGATCCCCTCAATACACCTATTCACTCCTCCCTTTTATACACTTATATAAACCTAAACCCTTTGTGCATCGGACGAGAGGGAGAAGTGGATACTAGTAAGTAGATTGATCAATTTATCTTATAAAATTTTCATATCAAATTGACGCTAGGGTTTTTGGATGCTTGTTGGAATGTAGTTATTTGGGAATAGATTAGTAAATTGCAGTTTGTTGGTGTTTTACCTCAAATTCATTTTCATGCTCTGTGCATGGTCTAGTTAGCTAATGCAGGAAACATAACTAGGTGGGAGGGCCCACCAATATAGACATGTTTTCCTTTCATCCTTTCCATACAATACTTATCAAATGCATGTGGTAATACCATGTCATGAAAAATCTGTTTTGGTTTGAATTGTGAAAATACATTTGTTGTTATGTATCGCTTTAATAAACTCGCTCTGTATTGATATCATTACTGTATCCATTGCATTAACTCTATCATATATGCTATTGTGCTAAAAAAAATTTGTGATGCATGTATGTAATGTTGTTTGGATTCATGTCGCAATATATGAGTGTCAATGTGAGTACTAATGATCTGTGTATTGCACGTATACTAAAAAGGACCTTTTTCACTTGCCAAAATAGAGTACTAATCCTTATGACTAGCCTTTGTACGGACCCATGAAATTTAACCTTGGTCAATTTTTTCCTCTCCATGCAAACAAAGAAAGGTTTCATGTCTTTGCACAGTTTGGTGTGTTGCCACTAAGTTAATTGATTTTTCAACTTTACTTTTGATTTGTAGAGTGTGAAATAGCACATTGTGGGCACTGCCAAGATTTTATTCCCTAATTTATGTTCAATGAATGTTTGGTCCAATAAGTGTGAAAAATAAGGTATTTTCAATGAAGGGCATCATAGGAAACACTAGTGGTCTTAGTAGACTTAAAAATATTTTCTTTTTCCCTACCTATACTTGTGGTTTATTTTCCCTCATAGAGAACTTAACTCTAAATATTAGTTTGAGGATCCTTGAACAAGATATAAATGCAATAGTTTTCTTGTGCAATAAGATTATAACTTTAATCCCTATAACCATATTCCTTAATTCTATTGTATAGAGAACAAGTCCCCTACGAGTTTACTTTTGGTTGGTTTGGTTTTCCATGCATGTCATTTCCTTTCATAGTGTTAGGATATAATTTCCTCTCGACATATAATGTAATGTTTTGAAGTTTATGAACATAATGGTTGATAAGATGCTGAAAGAGAAAATATAACTTTTCATGACCATGAGCCTAGATGATGAAGGTATTATCTATGAACTTCTTCCAGAGTTTAGGCCGAAATTGAGCTGAAGCTAATGCCTTAGAATCAAAATCCTCCATGATGAGGTTAACTACGAGATGGTAGAGGGGAGAACCAATTGAAACTCCGCAAGTTTGTTGATATAATTCACCTTCAAAGTTGAAAATATTGACGTAAGGTAAATCTCAACCAACTTAGCAGTATTTGGATTACTGATGCGATGGGTCACATCCATCGCCTCATTGATACACATAATGGTGTAAAGAGAGGTGACATAAAAAACAATAAGAATATCATTAAGTTAAAATTTAATACCCTTTAATTCATTGAAAAAAGAGGAGTTTTCCTTGACAAAGAACTTTTTAAGGACAACAGGGGGTTTGAGATTTTGGGCTAAATATTTAACCAAAAGATAAGTTGGTCCACCTATCATATTGACAATGGGTCTAAGAGGCTACCTCCTTATGGATTTTGAGAAGCCAATATATCCTAGGAGTAAGAGAGTTGCTCTCAATAAGCTTATGGCCCATGAAGCTTAGTGTGCTACTAGATTTTATAGCTAAAGAAAAGAATTTGGAGACCTTCTTTATAGGGTTCTTACTCAATTTTTTGTAGCTAGCTCTGTTACAAAGGTGATCCAACATTTTTCTATGGTAATCATCCCTATCTAAAATAATATATTCCCCACCCTTATTGGCTCTGAGAACAAAAAATATGATAATTATTGTTCAACGGATTAAGAGCTTCGAATTCAGACTTGTAATGTTGCTTGTAGGATCCTGGGAATCGTCACATGATGCAGATGGCAGGATCATGATATCAATACACCGATATTTCACCCACATGATGTTTGTGAATGATTTAATGTTATGGGGAGAGAATCTGCTGCATGAATGGCGATATATACATAGGATCCTTGAAAGTTTTACCTCGGATTCCAGATTAATTGTGAATGACACTAAGTCTCAGCTGTTTCACTTTGATATAGAACAGGAAGTGTCAACACAAATAAGATATTTATTTGGGATTAAGGTCAAGTATATTAAAGAACGATCAAACTATCTTAGTTATCAAATAAAACCAGCCAGATATTTTTCTAAATATTGGGAGTGGATGGTTGATCAATTCAAGAAGAATTTGGAAGGGTAGAAAGGTAGATGGTTACCCATGGGAAATAGTTTGATAATGTTGAAAGTGGTGTTATAGAATATTGTAGTATATTGGATGCATAAGTTTATCCTTCCTAAGAAGGTTATTCATAGAATGGAGGCCATCATGGGTTATTTTTTGTGGGATGGGGTGCAGGAAAATGATAAATCATATTTGATAAAATGGAAGGTGATACCGATAGAGGAAGGAGGTTGGGGTATTTTGGACATATAATGTTTCAATAAGGCACTCATAATTAAGAACCTATGGAGAGAAATTTCAAGAAGCATAAATATATGTTTGGTAATTGTATGATGACTTGGGCCACATCCGGGGGTAGGAATAAATAGTTAAATCTCACTTGTGGAGAGGTATGATGAAAGTTATGCTCTGCATGTTAGGTTTCATATGATGGGAGATAGGAGATGGGGCAAAGATCATGATTGGTTTGGATGCTATGGTTGGTATGAACATTGGACATTCCTTATTTGCTCAGCTGCTTCAAAACATACATGGTAAGGGCATCCAATATTTGAATTATATATATATATATATATATATATATATATATATTATATAGCACAAACAAAGAATATGTTTGGACATATATGGAAAAAAAAATAGAGTTAGAATTGTCAGACGTGCTCACTCAGGAATGGGATGCATATATAAAAAAGTTACATGATGCAGACATTATAATAAAAGAACAACAAGGAAAAATGGTTTGGAATGGAAATACAGTAAAAATGTACCAAAGGTTAAAGAGATATACTTGAATTTAAATCAGAAGTCATTGGCATGGATTACAAACAACTCGATCTAAATCATATGGAAGTGGAACATATCGCTTAAGATAAAAAGTTTCTTTTGGTTGGCATTGAATGATAAAGTTATAACGTGAAATAATCTACAAAAAAGAGGAATGATAGGTCTTGACATTTGTGTACTATGTAAGAAGGGATTGGAAACATCGGAAAACATTATGTTTGGATGCCAATACATGAATGAGGTTTGGATTGGGACTCTTCTAACATTAATAATCAAATCGATTCAATGCAGTGGTACTTTGACAAACTATATTAAGAGGTGTTTTTTAACTAAGAAAAAACACAAGGCTCTTAATTTCTTTGTACTCTGGACCATCTGGGGTAGCAGGAACACGAAAATTTTTGAGCAGAAAGTGGGGAAGCCTCAAAACAACCTCTATAAGATAATTGTAGCATATGAGGAAATGGGTCTGAGCATTGGAAACAAAGGTAGGAGGAAAATCAAGGAAAAATATATATGGGGTAACTTCCCAGTGGGATTTTTGATGGAGCCTGTAAAGAGAGGAGTTGTGGATGTGGGGCGGTCATAGTCATCAACCCTAGGAAATTTTACCATTTCTGGTGGGAATGAGGTCAGGGATCTAACAGCAGGGAAGAAATTTTAGCACTATGGGGAATTCTTATAGCCGTGAACTGGCTAAGGTTTGACAGTATTCGGATTTTCAGAGATGCAAAAGGAATCATAGACTGGGTGGAGAACAACACAAATTTCAGTCCTCCATTTCTAAAAAACTAGATGTTTAGGTTTCTGTTCATGGTGATTACTTTTCAAGAAGTTAATTTCGATCATATCTACATAGAAAAAAAATGGATAGCTGACATGCTGCTAAAGAGAGGGATGATGAAACCTACATGTAAATTTTTCTTTACTTTTTTCGAGTAAGGCCATCTGATCAACATTGGGAGCATAAATCACATAGAAGCAAGGGTGGTATTTGGAACGGTGTAATCTTCGACAGATTTATGGTGAAGAAAGTGGATTTATTTATGTTGTGTTTTTGTTTTTGTTTTTTGTTTTTTGTTTTTTGATGTTAGGAAAAACAAGTGGAAAGTCTTATGTTTTGATTTTTTTATGCTACTGAATGTTTGGCGAAGCGAGTGGAAGGCTTTATGGATTAGTTTTTATTCAGTTTCTGAAAAAATGTAGAGAAGTAATGATTATAAAGATATGTTATTAGAACAATATCAAAGGAATAAATAGATAACAAATTCAGGATATTGTAAGAATTTATACCAGGAGAAGATAGATAAACATGATAATGTACTACTTTTTTATATTAATATGAAGAAGTAGTGTTTCTTCTAGTAAAAAAAATAATTTTGTGCCGATTAGTGTAAATTGCTGAATAGATATAATTTACACAGGTTTTAGTTTCTTAGCACCTTCTTGGTTGGGTTTTTGTTTCACAATTTATTTTTGTGGTTTTCTCATTGGGGGCTCTGTATTGTGGGTGTTGTCGTTGGAGTTGAGTGATTGCCACATAAATTCCCATTTTGATATTTTTTAGAATATATATTTGGTTGTTTGGCATGTGATATTGTCCTAGTTGTGTTATAGTGCTTCGGGGATCACATATATTACTCTTCATATAGTGATATCATGCATGCTATTGGCTTCATCTCTAGCTTTATTATGTTGGCATCGAAATCTCAGTCCTCTGTATTCTAGATTAGATTGATATTACGGGTTGCGGCTGTTGGGAAAAATACTAAGAGGGGGGGTGAATCAGTATTTAGAGCTTACTCAAAACTTTTACTTTTTCTTTACTAAATTCCATACGCGATATTAATGAACCCAAATCGCGTATACACGTGGATATTCTTAAGAAAAATTGCGTATTACCAGAAATCTTATTATGCATATAATTCTTTACTTAGATCAGTGCATCATTCATTCATCAGATGTTTTAGTAAGAAGTAAGCATGTGCAGTAAGAACATAATAAATCATCACACATAAGCAACACACATGAACACTAGAACTAAGGTGGAAACCCAATTCGTGAGAAAACCACCGCTGCTGTTGTATCTGTCTTCAATATTTATTATAAAGAAAACTGCCTACAATCATGTACTGACGCAGACTCATACCAGCACGCAGGCACCCACCTGCAGAAGGCTACAACCTTCTCTCATTCTCCAGCTACTACTGGAAGGGAGCTTCAACCCCTTGATCTCGTTTACCAACCACTCCTGGAAGGGAGCTACAACCCCCTCACTGAAGGCTTCGACCCTTAGCACCACTATGGACCACGTTTCATCAATTTTCATACTGGATCAAATAGCTTCCACACAACACACCTTGTAGGCCACTTTTCATCAGATTTTCAGACTGGACCTACTCCACAAATTTAAGCTCAAAGAACATACATCAAACTGAAACTTATAACCCATTCAATTCATTCATTGAATCATCAACCAATCAATAAACCAACCACTGATGTTTAATCATAATAAACTAGCAGCATAATCAGTATTCAAACAACTCAGATCTGTATGAAGACATCATTGACATACAATAGTAATACAACAAAATAGATCAGAGATTTCCTTCTGTACAATTCAGCAAAACCCTAGATTCCATACGCGCTTTTACTTCACTGAACCCGCGTATATACGTGCTTTCATAGAGATAAACCTGCGTATATATCTGCAACTATTTTAGGACTAACCTTAGATTCCATACGATTTTGCTGAAACTAATCTGTGTATATATGTGCTTTCGCTGCGACGAACCTGTGTATAGATCTGCAAACATTGCAGAGCTGTGTAATTCTTCAGAACAGATAAACAACTCAGATCTTACCCTTCACTTCAGAAAGCATTCGCCACATCTTAGATCTAACCATTCCATAAACAGATCTAGAAGATATATAGTCATTTTAGGTCTAAAGATCCAGATCCATCATTTTATCCATAGATTCATTATTAATTCAGATCTATCAATAAACTGCAACCCATTCCATATAGATATACTTCAGAGTGAAGTATTCATTCAATACCCAGACACATGAACACTCTTTCCCTATGATCTTCTTCTCCTTATATAGTTTTAGCCTTTATCAATACCATGAGCCAAAACCACACAACTTCTGATGGTACTCTTGGACGGAAACAAATAGACAATATTGTGGGCTAATACCATGGTAATGCCCCTTGGTATCATAATTTTAGAGAAAAAAAGGGCATACGCGACTTGGAGCATTCGTTTTCGCATGTATATGCAACTTCGCCTCACAAAAACTGTGTATATGCTAACCCTGAATGTATACACGGGTTGCCTTCACAAAAGTAGCATATACATTGTGACATATTATATTTATCATTTTTCTTGCACTTACTAGAATTATTTTCTCTGTCACATCTGAACTGATCTGTAGATACATCATTCTTACATATTTAACACATAGGTTGCATATCATAGGAAACTCATCAAGTAGGTTTCCATCAAGGACAACTTCATCAAGTAGGTTGCCATCAAGGACAACACATTACATCATATTGCCAACAATCTCCCCCTTTGGACTTGATGGCAACCACGATGGTGTTTGATCACCACAACAAATAGATACATTAATCATAACCATTATTCAAACACCATGATACTAATCTCCCCCTTTGACATCAAGGGCAAAGGGTGGATCAAAACCAAAACAAGGTTTGTCTTCCCTTGTAGAAAGATGAGCTCTGTAGATCTGAAGTGCACTAAATTTACCATGCTCCCCCTGAGTTCATGCTGAATCTTTAGACATATTTTTCAATGAAGTACATGACTCTATAACTCAATTGATTATGACCTTTCCTATCACCAAGGACTCATACTTACATCAATGAGCCAATCAAGTGGAATTACATATTTGACTGAACTACCCAACTAAGTGGGTTTACAAATTTTGACTCAACTACCCAACCAAGTGGGTTTACAAATTTGAACAAGTCCTTACATGAATGAATATAACAATTATGACCTTTTCATCAAATTCCAGATATGAATTTTTATAACCAAGACCAAAGAATCTCAACCATGAGATCATAACACAACAACCAATCAAAATGCCAACAATGCATCCTTTTCCACAAGACAAGTGCTCTCCCTTAGCTTGTGCATCCTGAACACCTTCGGCAAGCAAATCATCTTCATCAAGGAGAAAAATATCAGAGAAAGATACAACAATAATAGAGATTACCCAATAATACCACACTATTCTGAAAATTCCGACCCAGAAAATTGTGCCAGCAAAAACCCATACACGGTTTTATGTATATCAACTCACGTATATACACGACTGTCCTTTATGAAATCCACATATCCAATTTAATCTTCTGAATTTAAGCATATTTGATCTTCTAAGCGGCAGAGACAACTCCCAGCTTTTGTCTGAGATATTCGAATGCTTCCCTGGGAAGAGGTTTAGTAAATATATTAGCAACTTGTTCTTTTGAGGGAACATACTCCAATTTCACCTTTTGTTCAAGCACTTGTTCACGTAAGAAGTGATACTTGATAGGAATGTGCTTGGTCTTGGAATGCATAACATGATTCTTTGAGATACTAATGGCACTTGTATTATCACACAAAATGGATATGGGTGGAGAACATTTGATTTGAATGTCTTGTAAAGTCCGCATCATCCAAAGTAGTTGTGTGCAACATGATGCGACAGCCACATATTCTGCTTCTGCTGTAGATAAGGCAATAGAACTTTGTTTCTTTTTGAACCAAGATATTAATTGGGGGCCCCATAAAGAATGCACCACCACTAGTGATTTTTCAATCATCAACCTATGACTGGGTCTATGTTTCCAGTATCATAGTGTATTTCTGTAGAAATCAGCTATCAACTCAATCTCTTGTCTTTATCAAGGTTAAATTTCAATTTCCTCTTTGTAGAAACATATGTGGGAATCATCATGAAATAGAGTAGAGTGGCACCATATAGCATAAGAAAACACCATAGACTTGTGTCATCAAATATCTTAGAGAAGAAGGATAAGACAGTGTATCCATGTCTTCAAGTGTCATCCAATAGTTGTAGCATAAGCACATCAGTAACCAACATCAGGATCTTTGTAGCAACATCATATTCTTGCCAAGAATAATTTTCATACCAGAACAACTTCATCATAGTCAATATGTATCAAGCAATCATGTGATCTGTGATTACCAAGGTCTTATATAATCATGATGTTCATCAACAAAAAAATCTACATGTTTTTTCCTTATATCTGAATAATTAGACTTGCATCAAATCCACGTGTGAAAATAAAGATACTCTTCTACAAAATGCGATCAGGGCTCATCCATAATCTCATCATAAGAAATCTATGTGTCATGACAACATCATTCCAACATGAGCATCATGAGAAAACACAATTCCAAACAATGCAACTTTAGTAGTTAGGCTAATGCTCCCCCTGAACTAGTGTTACATGTTCATAGTCAAGTATGACCATATCATATCAGCAGACTGAAACCATCAACATTAGATCAAGAAAATTACAACTGTTAGCAGCCTATCAGAAACTGATCTTGAGTCTGATTCATTGTTTTTCTTATCAGAGAAAAACTTACGCAACTATTTCTAATGGAACTCGCTTGTGTACGCAGCTTTAGTTCATGAAACCCGCATATAGAAAGTGAAATACAAAAAAAATTCACAAATTCATCCCCCTAAATTTGTACCACCTGTATCTGTCTTCTCTTGTCACATCAGATGCACTGTTAGAAATAAACACAACTAGAATTACCAAACCAACCATGGGAATCACCATATATTGCTCCCCCTGTGATGATACATTATTGATTCCTATAATGTATATTACATCACTCCCGCAGTAATTATGAGAAGTAAAATTTAGAAGCGGGTGACTATAGTAGGGTCAACATTCCTTACGTTTTTTACTAGAGCTTCTTCTTTTTCCAGCTTTGTTGGAAATTCTCTAATTTCTCAGATTTGTTCATCATACTTAATCTGCATTCTTTTTCTACATGCCCATACTTGTTACAAGCATAACATCTTATGTGACCATAAAAGGGAGCATAGGGATCATAATATGTTTTTCTAATCTTTCTTCTTTTGCAATCAACTGCTTTATGACCAAAATTGTTGCATGACAAAACAATATCCCTTAAAGAAACCTGAGTACCAGGGAGCTGACTATCTTTCTGTGTAGTGTCTATTTGTCTTTGACCGAAACAATTTGCTTATGGACTTGGCTGCAACATGTACATAATTATGACATATAAAGCATTCAACATTATTGATCAAAGGAGAGAATTTATTGATAATTCTATATTTAGGAGTGGATGATTTCCTTTGAGAATTCATGATTGTCGGTTTCCTTTTTGTCTCGTTAAACACTTCAGGTTTTGCATTGATATCCTTTGACTCTTTAGCATTTTCTTGTGAACTAGATTCTCCTTTAAAATTTTCATGAAAACCAAGACCAAATTTAATAGAAGGAGACCTTTGAGTACTAAGAATATTATCTAGAATCTTAGTACTATCTTGAAACCTCAAGCGTTTATCATTTTCTTCTAATTTTCCTTTTAAAATGTTTACCTCAACCTCCAATTTTTGGCACTGCTTCTTTGTACTTTCTTCTACCCTCTTTCCTTCTTCTACTTGCTTATTCAAAGTTAGAATTTCTTCTTTCTAATCATTTTCTTTTTCTTCACATGTTTCTAGAAGTTCTTCATTCTTCTTATTTGATTTTTCTAGATCTGCTTTAAGAGAGATGATTTTTGTTTCAAGTCCTTCAATGTGATTGGTTACTTCATCCTGTAGTCTTTGATACTTGTTTATCTATCCATTCATTCTAGAAATCATATCTTTGTAGATAGATTCCCTCTCATTAAATAATATTTGTTGATATTCAGCTTTAATCTTGAGATTTGCAATTACTGCTTCTAGATCCATAACATTACTTTCACTTTATTTTTCACTATCTTCACCATTGCATGCATAGGAAAGTGAATCACAAGAACAACAATCAATACCTGTTTCATCTTATTCATTTTCTGCTGTACATGTTTTCTGAGATTTATTCTTTCTTTGAGTAGCCTTCTTCATTTGCTTCCTTCCCATTGTGACGGATCTCCTTCAAGCGATCAAGCTCCTTCAAAAGAACCTACTTTGATACCAATTGTTGGGAAAAATACTGAGGGGGGGGGGGGCGGGGTTGAATTGGTATTTAGAGTTTACTAAAAACTTTTAATTTTTCCTTACTAAATTCCATACGTGACTTTAATGAACCCAACTCGGGTATACACGCAGATATCCTTAAGAAAAATTGCGTATTACCAGAGATATTATTATGCATATAATTCTTTACTTAGATCAGTGCATCATTCATTCATCAGATGTTTTAGTAATCAGTAAGCATGTGCAGTAAGAACATAATAAATCATCACACATAAGCAACACACATGAACACCAGAATTAAGGTGAAAACCCAATTCGGGAGAAAACCACCACTACTGTTGTATCTGTCTTCAATATTTATTATAAAGAAAACTGTCTAAAATCATGTACTGGCACAGACTCATACCAATATGTAGGCACCCACCTGCAGAAGGCTACAACCTTTTCTCATTCTCCAGCTACTACTAGAAGGGAGATTCAACCCCCTGATCTCGTTTACCAGCCACTCCTGGAAGGGAGCTACAACCCCTCACTGAAGGCTTTGACCCTCAGCACCACTATGGACCATGTTTTATCAATTTTCATACTGGATCAAATAGCTTCCACACAACACACTTTGTAGGCCACTTTTCATCAGATTTTCAGACTGGACCCACTCCACACATTTAAGCCCAAAGAACATACATCAAACTGAAAATTATAACCCATTCAATTCATTCCTTGAATCATCAACCAATCAACCAACCAACCACTGATCTTTAATCATAATAAAATAGGAGCATAATCAGTATTCAAACAACTCAGATTTGTATGAAGACATCATTGATAGATAACAATAATACAACAAAACAGATCAGAGATTTCCTTCTGCACACTTCAGCAAAACCTTAGATTCCATACGCGATTTTACTTCAATGAACCCGCGTATATACGTGCTTTCACAGAGACAAACTTGCATCTATATCTACAACTATTTCAGGACTAACCTTAGATTCCATACGTGCTTTTGCTGAAACTAATCCGTGTATATACACGCTTTCACTGTGACGATCCTGCGTATAGATCTGCAAACATTGCAAGGTTGCACAATTCTTTAGAACAGATAAACAACTCATATCTTACCCCTCACTTTAGAAAACATTCGCCACATCTCAGATCTAAACATTCCATAAACATATCTAGAAGATATATAGTCATTTCAGGTCTAGAGATCCTGATCCATCATTTTATTCATAGGTGCATTATTAATTCAGATCTATCAATAAACTATAACCCATTCCATATAGATATACTTCAGAGTGAAGTATTCATTTAATACCCAGACACATGCACACTCTTTCCCTATAATCTTCTTCTCCTTATATAGTTTTAGTCTTTATCAATACCATGAGCCAAAACCATACAACTTCAGATGGTATTCTTGGACGGAATCAAATAGACAATACAACGCTCAATACTGTGGGCTAATACCATGGTAATGCCCCTTGGTATCATAATTTAGAGCGCAAAAGGGCATACGTGACTTGGAGCATTCGTTTCCACGTGTATACGCAACTTCGCCTCATAAAAACTACGTATATGCTAACCCTGAATGTATACGCGGGTTGCCTTCACAAAAGTAGTGTATACATTGCATCCATACGCGGGTTACCTTCACAAAAGTAGCATATACATTGTGACATATTATATTTATCATTTTTCTGGCACTTACTGGAATTATTTTCTCTGTCACATCTAAATTGATCTGTAGATACATCATTCTTACATCTTTAACACATAGGTTGCATATCATAGGCAACTCATCAAGTAGGTTTCCATCAAGGATAAATTCATCAAGTAGGTTGCCATCAAGGAAAATATATTACATCATATTGCCAACGGCAGCGAGAAAGCACTGAACTCTCTTTGAGAGCAGGTATGGAGAATCGAGCCTATTGTAAGCAGGATCTAGTGGTATTGTGTCCGATTAATTTGTGAGAAAGGAATTCGTAATGAGGCACCAACTGTTAATGAATGGCTTAGAAAGTTGGACGACTTTCTCCGACAAGCATCAACAATGACACAAAAGTCCACAATACCTACGTGGAACATTATCTCCCAGTATAAAACAGGTAAAAATGTGATGTACATGAGTTCAGAGATCTGCCAACATCTTGATATGGTTCCTTTGATGAGCTAGGCAAGATTATTAGAGGAACATGGGAAGATTAAGGAAATAATCCAATCCTCGCCTTCTTCTTCTGCAATTTCCTCCCAACCTCTGATTGCTTCAATGAGCTTCTTCATCAAAGAACCCTCTATTGTAAGACAACATAGTAGTCATTAAACACTCTAGAAGTTGGCGATCGATGAAGAAGGAAGAAGCTGCAAAATCGATGTGGCTACGAATCATTCGAGATAGGTAAAAGATACATGTGTTAAAATAAACTAATTTCTCTCACATGAAGAGTTTTCTATATTTAGAAAGCCAGTTAACTGAGTGTTGAGTCTAGTCGAGTTTAAGTGATATATGAATTTAGTGAGGAGTTTCATGTCAAGTTATATTAGGTGAGTCAGTAGTCGAAAATGTTTAAATACCCTTCACTACGTTCATTGTAATCAACTTATATCAATCAAATTTGTGTTATCAATAGAAGAGTCGATGCTCGTGTCTTTATTTGAATTATTTTGTTTCTCCCCTCTGCCTTACCAACAGATTAGTATTAGAGCATATCAGAGCTAAGGTCATAAATATCATAGCAAGGTTTTTGCAGAGTCGAAAGAGAGAGCAAATTAACAACAATTTGTGTGAGAGATAAGAGATAAATTTATTTTCTCTTGATTGAAGCTATAATGCACCTCACATGTTATACTCAGGGTTTTATAATGCAATCTCATTCTACAAAGAGTCGCGTATTTGAGGCATGTCGGCGGCCTTGGTTATTGGGTGTGTTCGGCCACTAATGCAGGACAACAGTTTCGTGAGAAGCGTTAGCGCGCTTCCCATTAAAATCCAAATATAAGTCTAGCATAAGACAAAGAAGAAATCGATGTTGATTGGTGTAGCGTGGATTTTCTACCACCTCCTATATTTAATGATGTAGTAGCTTTGAGTTTCATTCAACAAGCAATGGATGAAATGATTATGTGCAAGGTAGCAAAATTAAAACTTCCAAGGAAGAATGGAAGATCTTGAAAGAAGAATTTTGTGCAAGTGGGAGTGACATGTAGCAGTAGGATATGTCACAAGAAAAAAAGTCAGATGCAGATATGAGAGTAGATGAGCAAGACTCACGGAAGACAACAAAGCTTGGAGAATCCCACTCAAAAGTGGAAGATGGTCATGGAGACTATAAAATTGAAACCCATTATGCAAGCATGCATATGGATGAAAAATATGCAACACAGATTGAAAAGAGAGAAGTTGAAGCCTCTGTATGTTAAGCAGATCAAGAGCATATCAATGCTCAAGCACTCCACTGTAATGTAGATGGTGCAGATGATGGTGAAACCCATTACGAAATCATGCATATGGATGAAGAAGATGCGACAAAGATTGCAAAGAAAGAAGATGAAGCCTCAGTATGTGAAGCAGAACATGAGCATATCAATGCTTAAGCACTCCACCGTAACGTGGATGGTGCGGAAGATGATGAATCCCACTATGATGAAACACATATGGATGATGACTGCAAAGTGAGATGTGTATTGGTGAATCCAACCGCAACTGATGAATTTGGTAAAGTTGAAATTGTCAATGAAATTGACAATGAGCACATGCATGCTTGGATATCCCACCATAGGGTGGATGAACATTATGTTGATGATATGTGTGGTTTATTTTTTGAAACAAGGATTGATTATGGTAATATGGTAAGGCGCCATGTTTGATGAAACATTGAAGGTTGAAATTGCCTTAGTAGCAACAAGTTATGAAGTAGTTGGAACTGATCATGAAGCAGTGTGCAAACAAGCAGCGGCTGAGTTTGGCTTAGATCAAGTTATGAATAGAGCAAAAAATTGTTTGGTGGATTCAACAATTGGAATTGTTGAAGTTAAATTTGATAAAGAACCATTAACTAGTGATGAATGGTTACACATAATGCAACAGAAATGACATATTGATATGTTATTATTTAGTGAGAGAAACCCACTCGTGTTTGAAAGCCAAGTGGAAGACAACATGTTTGTAGCAGCAGAGGTTTGTAAAACAATGGAAAAGAAGGGAAAGAAAGAATAGGTAGAGCAATAAGCTTTTACTGAAGAACATAATAAAGATGTTTTTAACATTATTTCTGAATATGCAGGTACTCAAAATGCATGTGAGCAGAAGTTGAAATCAAAGTTGTTAATAAGTTTGATGCAGATTTGAAGTTCATTGAAGAATGGATTCAAAAGTCAATTGAACAAATTGATGTGAGGCTTAAAAAAACAACTCAATAAAATAATTGAATGAAATGGTGAATAATGATCTTGAGTGGTCATATTACAGGAAGATATAAAAAAAGGAAACTCAAAAACATGAAGCACAAAAAACAGAGAAAAGAAGAAAGTTTGAAGATGTAATGTTGTGGCAACCGTCCATGGTTGAATGAATATTTGAAGAAAAAGGTGTAAAAGACAAGATCATATTGTTTTTCAACACAAATTCAAGAAAATTCAAAGAAAAATCGCTGCAGTGGTAAGTAAGAAAATATGGAGCCTACAACAAGAAAACACAACAAAGAATGAAGCAATTTTGAGGATATAGAATTTGGAATCAAAGAAAAAGAAAATTCAAAATTGTAAAAGTTTTGAGTCATTGTAAGTCTAGTGAGACATAGACCAACATACATGTTTGAGTGATAATTGAATAAATTTTTATTGTAAGCCTAGATGGCATAGTTAAGTTATGTTTGAGTTATGTTGACTCATAAGGTCATAATTAAGGGGGAGTGTTAAAAAGAAGCTAATTGCTCCCTCATGAAGAGTTTTCTATATTTATGGTGAGTTAATTGAGTGTTGTGTCAAGTCGAGTTTAAGTGATAGATGAATTTAGTGTGTAGTTGCATGTCCAATTATATAGGCTAGTAGCAAGTCGAAAAAATTTAAATACCATTCACTGAATTCATTGTAATCAAGTTATCTCAATCAAATTTGTATGAATATGATCAATAAAAGAAAAGATACTCATATTTCTATTTGAATTATTTTGTTTTTCCTCTTTCCCTTTCCAACAACATGAACATTTTACCATAATTGCTTGATAGAACCAATCGAGAGATGCGTAGATGGAAACGTAGTCATGTTCAGGATGCACGATGCCATTCTTGATATGGCAACACAGATTGCTGAGCGAGAAGAAAACTTCTACTGTGGCACCAATCGAGGTTAAAGGTTTGACAACGTTAACGGAAACTTAATGTTGAGGATGCACCCGGATTTTGTTGAACAACCACAATTTGACATCGCTTCTCGAATCACTGAGCTCTAATGTAATTTTCTCATTGATGGTTGGAAACAATTATATTACAGGTATTCCAAGTACACTGGTTGGCAGTATGAGCTCTCTTACGGTTCTAGATTTGAGTTTCACATTTCTCTCATCATTACCAGATAGTGTTGGCCGTTTGAAACAGCTGGTATTCCTGAACTTAAGAGGTTCCCATTACCACGCTGCCTCCATCTCTCATAAATCTGGCAAATCTCCCAATCATCGATCTTAATGCGACTAAAATGACAGAATTACCATATGACATTCACAAGTTGATCTCTCTCACATATTTATCCATGGAATTCTGTCCAAATTCACGATGTCTGCCTCATGGTATATCAGGCCTTACATCATTTCCGTACTTCTTTTGCTCAATTGGGTGCCGCGGTATGTGGACGACACGTCGTGCCTGCAGAAATGGGTACAAAAGAGTGGCTTCCATTAATGATTTGGGCAAGCTAACGCTACTCAAAGGCTTATATTTAGCCAATAATGGAGAGGCAATTAGTGATGGGACCTTCGGTAATCTTGCTCACGTAGAGACATTTGAATTGGCCCTCATAGCGATGACAGGTTTACATAGCCAATATGGCAAAGTTGAGAAGATTCGATCTAGAATGCCTTGATATGGTTGAAATCGGGAGTAACTTTTGCCATTTTCAATATCTGACTCATCTAAGACTTTCGGGTTGTATTAATTTAGAGGAGCTCCCTCACTTGCATGAGTTGAGGGGTCTAAGGCAACTAGATATAGTGCATTGTGTTAAAATTAAAACATTGCAAAAGAATTTGGTAGGAGGGGGTCATTTCCTTTGTTGGAAAAACTTTCATGGTTGGACTATGTGAATTGCTAGTGGTAGAGAAGGGTGTGATGCATCTATTAAAAGTATTTAAATTGATGAAATATGAAGCATTAGAAAGATTGCCAAAATTTATTTAGATCTTGTAACACTCAAAATTTCAATGGTATTGGAGAATTTAAAGAGAATATTGGAAAACACAAATATCAATATTCAAGTTAGAGATGTTTTTAGAAAATCTACTATCAATTTTAAGTCAGCACTTATGAGAGACTTTAGGATGAATATTGGTGCAATGAAGTTTTTTTTTTTATTGAAAAAGTATAAAAGAGTATATTCAAGGATATGAAATTTTACATTAAAGTTGGAATTTCAAATTTAGTTTATGTGTGAAGCAAAAATTTGATAGTAATTAATATTATTTCAAATTTAGTTGATGTGTGAAATGAAAATTTCATGGTAGTTAATATATATATATATATATATATATATATATATATATATTATTTTTTTTAAATGCTTTTATAGTTTATACATTGAAACTGTTTTTTAATTAAATATTAAAATATAAATGATTTATGTGTGAAGTGAAAATTTGATGGTAGTTCAATTTTTTTATGTATATCATTTTATGGTTTACACCCTTAAGTGATTTTGGATGAATAGGTTATTTTTTAATCTTGGTTGACTAGTAAAACTACACCGAATGTCTCTTATCTTTTTGATGAGTTCATCTTTTTGATAAGTTCCAGTGAGAAAGAAGTAAGATTATACTTCGAATTGGACTGAATCCAAAATTTTAGTTATTGGTTTTTACGAAAATGTATTTTCCAATACCTAAAGCATATTTATATTATTACTTGCTTTGTGTAAAAGTGTGCAAATTCACAAAATATACATGCAAAAGAAAAAAAATAATGAATTTTTTATTATAAGAAAATTGATTTATAAATAAAATTGCTATTAATAACATGTTTCGTTACAAATTCTCAACATTTTTTTATTGAAACAAAAAAATTATCTATGATAAAAAAAAATCAATCACAATTATAAAACATAATTTGAAAATACATGTTGAAGGTAAAATTCTTAACATCAAGTGCTACCAATCTTAAAAATTGTCTTGTGCTAATAATTTTTAACATGCCTTTTGCAATACTAAGCCTTTTACAACACTGATCCTTCTCTATGTGTAAATGAGAGAACTTATACTATTGGATGTTTTAAATTAATTTTAGTTATCATGTTTAACATTACTTTATTCATATTCAAGTATAATTAAGCTTAGTCATTTATATTGCAATTTTTTAAATATAAATTCTACAAATTAGAATTTCCTTGGTTTAAGTAAAGAAGCTTTTGAATATCTTCCATAAAATACTTATAGGCGATAATAGTTATTTTGTAGTATAACTGTTTTGAATTTTTAACGAAATTATAATGTTTTAATTTTTTTTATTAATTAATTTATTAATGTTTTTAAGTTTGATAAGCATTTTTTATTGGAATTGGGGATTACAATATTTTTCTTAATTAATTTAATAGATGAGGACATATTCTGTGTCATCACTCTATTAACTAATATTGTTGAAAACCATAACCTTTTTTCATATCTAAATCATATGTGGTTGAAAATCATAACTTTATCCCATATCTAAATTATATGTAGTTGAAAACCATAACTTCCTTGCATATCTAAATCATATGCTTAAACCATACTTATATAAAACATCGTTATAATTGTAACAAATATTATTAATGAATGGAAGCTAGATCCACAAAAATACTTTTTGTACAAAATCATATAAACAATATTGTGAGGAGACTTTGAACACTATTGAATTTGGTATTCAAGTTTGGGTTGGTTTATCATTGGATATTTATTTGTTTTTATATTGTGGACTAGCTTGGTACAAAGCCATATAAACAACATTATGAGGAGAATTTGAACACTTTATTGAAAGGTTTGGATTGGTTTATTATTGGATATATATATATATATATATATATATATATATATATATATATATATATATATATATATATATATATATATATATATATATATAGGGACACACAAGTGTGTAGAAATTTCAACCATTACACCTATATTTTTGAAAAATTTAAAATGGTGCCTAACATATTTGCTCATTATTGTATTGCATCTCACATATTGGAAATTAAAATATATAGATTTCCATTTAAATAAGTTTTGGTTACAGATAATAATTCAAATTTGTGATTAAAACAATTTCTGAAAGGATTTGTTGGAAATATTGTCATTAATGGCAATAAGGCAATAAGGAAATGAGGCAAAGTAAAAAACATGAAATAAAGAGAGAGAGAATAAGACAAATAGCTACAGAGACAGAGCTATTATCATGGAAATGGTGACAGCAAAGAAGCAAATGAAGGAAGTAAAGGAGACAGGCAGAGGCAGAGAAAGCGAATATAATAAGAGGCAGAACTGTTATCAGAAGTAGCAGAGGCAGGGGCAGAGCGACAGAAGTAGCAGAGGTAGAGGCAGAGGCAGAGAAGTTATAAAATTCCAAGTCGGGCGTTATTTATATACATATAAACGTCTGAGAATCATATCCTGTGTATGTATGAACTATGTAACAGAGCGATAATAAAATGGAGATTCGGATGGAACCTTGTGTAAATAAGACGGAACCAACGCATGTTTGATGTTGCCCGGAGTTAGTGTTAATGCAAAGGAATTAGCGTAAAAACGGTGTATTGAACTATTAAATTAAAACCCTGAGCGGAACCTGGAGTGTAGGAGAGGAGCGGAACCGAGACTAGCGAACAGTAACGGTGGGTTGGAGCGAAACCGTGGTTTCTTCGCACCACCATTCGTCAGAAAGCGGTATTAGAGGAATGGGCAGCGATTCCACAGGATTGATAACATGTGTCCCGACCGACATTTCAAAACCATTGTTTAAAGTGCGCCTTCACGTGTTATACCTCGACTGAAGACGTGGAGCGAAATTAACATACACCATTGATCCAGAGGCTTGATATCTAACGGTGGTCGCTCTCTGAAATTTCCCGAGGTTTAATGGAAGAGCCCGGAGGATAAGCTAGGTATGGAGTATGCGTTCGTTTGATTGTATTGTGGGCTCCATGAACCTTGTACATATTATAATACGCATCGGGATTGTTATAAAGGTTATAAAGGTTATCTGCGATGGCGTTTCATTTGTTCAATTTATTCACTATATAATACCTTGGGTTTAATAACCAGCGGATTGAACATTATGAGTTGTTTTTTATTATTATGGTTTGACCACAGTTTTTGAAAATGTCGAGAGTTGTGTTATGGCTGATTAAAGGGCGGCTGCATATACAGCTATTATATAACTACAATAAATGGGGAACTGAATAAAAGAGAAAACAAAAAGGAGAATGTTGTTTTTGGATGGATGAGTAGGGAAAATAGAAAGAGAGGAGTGCTAGTCGAAATATATTTTAACGCAGATATATGTATACAACAGACATACAATCACGGTGAACAGGAATTTGCACAGGAAA
Source organism: Pinus albicaulis (assembly GCA_034641835.2). Taxonomy (NCBI): domain Eukaryota; kingdom Viridiplantae; phylum Streptophyta; class Pinopsida; order Pinales; family Pinaceae; genus Pinus; species Pinus albicaulis. The sequence goes on along the minus strand of JAXQQM020070873.1, from coordinate 61,165 downwards.
AAATTTGACAGGTGTACAAGCACAGAAAATTGAAAATAAGCAGAAGGAAGTGAACAAAGAGTATGCAGAACAGACTCTTAACAGCAACAGGAAAAGAAAAATCCAGTAAAGCCAAAATCCAGAAAAGGAGCTGAGTAAAATTGAAATATGTAATTAAAAATGTGAATGTTAATGTTGTAATTAATTTTTTATTGTTTGTGATGCAAAGGCAAGTATCCTAAGGAAAAGAAAAAATCCCACTGTAGCATGGAAATTTGTATATATTATTATTATAATTGAGTTGGATAAAGGAATGAGAAGAAAGAAGTCAAAAGGTCAGGACTATTCACTTCAAATTCTCTGAGGAATGTAAAGAGTCATGCGATGAACTCTATATATAGAATATCACATTGATATGAAAGAGTGTGTGGAGAGAGAGATAGAGAAAATATAGAGAATGCAAAATATAGAAGAATAAAGCAAAGAAGATTAAGAGAAGAAGAGCAGATACAGAACAGAGCTGATATCTGGAGTAAATTAGCAAACATTTAGTTTGTTAAATTGAGGAAGTTGGAGCTTCCCTATCAAGTTGCAGCTTGATAGCTGTCAGTTGTAGCTGACTGAGGTTGGAGCCTCCTGTAGGTTGATGCCTGCAGAAAATTGAAGGGAGTTGGTGCTTCCTTGAAAGTTGTAGCTTGTAGAATTGAGGTAGGAGCCTCCTGTAGGTTGGTGCCTACAGAAAAACAGTGGTGAGAGGGAGTTGGAGCTTGCCTTTCCATCACAACAATAATATGATGTGGTTTTCTCCCTTCATGGGTTTCCACTTATATCTGGTGTCTCTGTGCATGATGTTTATGTGTTGATCTGATTTATATCATCTGCTTAATACCTGCTACTCTCATATTAAGTCTGTTGTTCTATTATATTAATACGTGCTGCTCACATTCTAAGATTACTCACATATCAAACTGGACATGAAATGAAGGTGTAAATAAGGTTTAATAAAAATTTAAAAGATTATGAATGTGTTAAACTAATTCACCCCCCCCCCCCCCTCTCAGTTTAACTAAGAGTTCAACAATTGGTATCAGAGCAGGTTCCTTTTGTATCAGTCTAACAACTGAAAGGAGATCCTAGGCCCTCAAGATGGCTAGTAAAGAAGGATGCTCAACCAATAAAGCCCCTTTCTTCACTGGTGAAAATTATGCTTTCTGGAAAATCAGAATGAGGACATACATAATGTCTCTAGGAATAGAAGTCTGGGCTGCTGTGGAATTAGGATATGCCCCAAAGGAAACTGACACAGAAAAAGAAACAAAACAAGATTTTGTGGCTAATGCAAAGGCCATGAATGCCATCCTGAATGGATTATGTGAAGCAGAATTTATTAAAGTAATGCACAAAGACACTGCCAAAGATATATGAGATACTCTTGAGAACATACATGAGGGAGACAAGAAAGTAAAGACTGTTGGAAATATTGTCATTGATGGCAAAGGAGGCAGCGCTGGTCCAAAGGAGGCAGCGCTGAAGCAGAGACAGACAAAGGAGGAGCACTTGAAACGGACATGCAGTAGAGGCAGAGATCGAGCAGCAGAAACAGGAAAAGGAGACAGGCTAAAATTATAACAGTCGAATACAGAGGCAGAGCGACAGAAGCAGCAGAGGCATAGGCAGAATGATAGAAGTAGCAGAGGAAGAGACAGAGGCAGAACAGTTATAAATTCTGAGAATCATACTCAAGCCGGGAGTTACACATACAATACAGAACCACATTCCGGGAATCACATACTCCAACCGGCGTTATAAATTTAATATAACACAAATACTATTCCGGGAATCGCTTGACTCCAGCAGAAAAGTATACATATATAAGAAATGACGTAGCAGCAACTCTGTTTTAAATTATAAGAATTCCAGTGATTGATGCAAATCGGGCAGTGTCGAAGTTAGTGGAGTTTGGAAAGTTTAAGACATTGAAACAGTTTCATATTATCAATCTCGAAAGCAAAAGAACCAAAGGTCCAAGGCATATATATTATGAAGCGCATAAAACAAAGTTTTATAATTTGGGACCCCTCCTCAATCGGATCGGAAATGTGAAGAAGTCCAAAGGTAGAAGCGCATTGCAATTCAATCGATCGGCAATTTCCGATTGAATCGCAATCGGAACACATTTGGAGCTGCAATAGTTGAGTGATAGTAATTCAATCGATTGGCGATTTCTGATTGAATCGCAATCGGAACACATTTGGAGTTGCAATAGTTGAGTAATACCAATTCAGGCGATTGGCGATTTCCGATTGAATCGGAATCGGAACAGGAGCGATAAGTAGCATTCGGAGAAGACTCATTGCATCGGGAAATGTGTCAAGTGGACCCAAAGGAGTTCTTATATGTTTAATATGTCTTCACTATATTACGCTGAGAATTGATATATATGGAGCGCACAAAATGAAGTTTTATATGGTGGGACCCCTTCCCAATCGCATCGGAGGTAAACAAAGCAGAGGGGCTTGCAACTCAAAGTTTCGATTGCGATCAATAGCAATCGGAAATCACAAGGGGATCAAAACTCTATTTACGCTAAGATAATATATAAGTTTGAGATATGTGTAATGCATTCCGAGGGGGTCTTCTTCCCTTATCTTCTTGAGTTTGCTACCCCCGCAGAATTAAAGAATGGCTCAATTTATAATACGAGCGTTGTGATATGATTGTTATATGTATATATATTACATTGTTGCGGTTGTATTAAAACATGCCGCGTGGTCTGAAGACCCACGGGCCTCAGCTTAACGGGAGGGCGATTATTAGATTAATATAGTTGTGATATGTGTATGTTCCGACCTGCGGAACTCGCCACATCAACAAGACACTCATGGCATGAATAGAGTTGGAATTCCTCCAGATTTACAGTCAGCGGATATAAAAGGCACAATTACACGTATGCAGCAGTTACACCACAGCAGAGGATGTATATAAAATTATAGCCGAAAGGGAGATAAAAGATGTACCTAAAGAAAAAGAGTTAATGCGTACCAATTCAAAAGACTAAATGAGTTGAGCTGGAGTTCTCATTTAAATATGAATGTAAATGTTTTATTTAAATTTTTATTGTTTGTGATGCATTGGAAAGTCTCCGAGAGAAAACAAACTCCCACTGTAATGTTAAAATTGACACCTACAGTTATAATTTCTGAGTAAGCTGATAAAAGGAGTGAGAAGGCAGAAGGCAAAGAGACATGACTTTCCATTTCGAATTCCAAGCGGAATACAAACAGTCATGTGAGGAAATCTATAAATAATATCATCTTGATATGCAGAGAGAGTTTTTTTTCAGAGCAGAGGAGAGAGTAAATAAAGAGAAGGCAGAATACAGAAGAGTGAAGCAGAGAAGATGAAGAAAAGAAGAGCAGAAAGAGAAGCTACAGAACAGAGCTGATATCAGAGGTAAATCAGCAAACATTCAGTTTGTTAAATTGAGGAAGTTGGAGCTTCCCTATCAAGTTGAAGCTTGATAGCTGTCAGTTGTAGCTGACTGAGGTTGGAGCCTCCTGTAGGTTGGTGCCTGCAGAAAATTGAAGGGAGTTGGTGCTTCCTTGCAAGTTTTAGCTTGCAGAATTGAGGTAGGAGCCTCCTGTAGGTTGGTGCCTGCAGAAAAACAGTGGTGAGAGGGAGTTGGAGCTTGCCTTTGCATCACAACAATAATAAGATGTGGTTTTCTCCCTTTATGGGTTTCCACTTATATCTGGTGTCTCTGTGCATGATATTTATGTATTGATCCGATATGTATCATTTGCTTAATACCTGCTGCTCTCAAATTAAGTCTACTGCTCTATTAAACTAATACTTTCATATTACATTCTAAGATTACTCTCACATCAAATAGAGTTTGAAATGAAGGTGTAAATAAGTTTATTGAAAAGTTTAAAAGATCAGGAATGTATTAAACTGATTCACCCCCCCTCTCAGTTTAATTAGAGATTCAACAATTGGTATCAGAGCCAGTTCCTTTGTACAAGTCTAACAACTGAAAGGAGATCCTAGGTTCACTAGATGGCTAGTAAAGAAGGATGCTCAACCAATAAAGCCCCTTTCTTCACTGGTGAAAATTATGCTTTCTAGAAAATCAGGATGAAGACATACATAATGTCACTAGGAGTAGAAGTTTGGGCTGCTGTGCAATTAGGATATGCCCCGAAGTCAACTGATACAGAGAAAGAAGCTAAAGAAAGCTTTGTAGCTAATGAAAAAGCCATGAATGCCATCCTGCATGGATTATGTGAAGCAGAGTTTATTAAAGTAATGCACAAGGACACTGCCAAGAAAATATGGGATACTCTTGAAGACATACATGAGGGAGACCAGAAAGTAAAAATTGCCAAAATTCAAGTATATAGAGCCCAGTTTGAAAACTTAAAAATGAATGACGATGAAGATGTTGGCAGCTTCTTCTTAAAAGTTGCAGAAATTGTTAACAATATGAAAGCTCTTGGAGAAACTATACCAGAAAGTATAGTTGTGCAAAAGATTCTAAGATCACTCCCATCCAGATTTAATCCCAAGGTATCTGCAATAGAAGAGACAGCTAATTGGGAGACTCTGACCATGAACCAGATACTTGGAAATCTAACAGCCTATGAAATGAGGCTCCCACAGAAGATGCCAAGTACAAGGGAAGCAGCATTCAAAACAGAAAAGAAGAAAGAAGAAAAGGAAGAAATATGTTCTTGCTCTGATGAAGAAGAAGCTAAATTTGTCAAGAAATTGGATAGAGGCTCAGGTAGATACAAAGGTAAACTTCCCTTCAAATGCTTTAACTGTGGAAGAGTTGTAAATTATGCTGCTAAATGTCCTCACAAGAAAGTAAGACATCAAGCTCAAGAATCAGAGAAAGACACATCAAAGTTCTGGCAGAAAGGAAAGAAATCTAGCAGAAAATCCTTCTATGCTCAGCAAGACAGCAGTGCATCTGAAGACTCAGATGAACCCTCAAGTGAAGAAGGAACCTCAGAATTTTTATTGATGGCCATAGAAGATCTTGACGGACTCCTACTAGAAGATGAAGAAGAAGAAGGGGAAGTAGACCTTGAGGGGGAGCTAAGAAGTGCTCTGGAAGAGATTGACAGACTCAAACTAAAATGTAGAAAACAAAAGGAGATTCTCCTAAAATGTGTGAAAGAAGAACAAAATTCAGAAGTCCTCATGCAGCTGAAGGTAAAACTTGAAGAAGCCAAGAAGATAGAAGATATGTTACTTCAGCAAATCAAAGATAAATCTCGAGAACAAGAGAAGCTGGAAGAAGAAATTCTGTGTCTGAGAAAGAAATTAGAAAATGCTCAACAGAAAGTTTCTATATACCCTTCTCAAACAACAAGCTCTATTAAGTTGAATGAAATTTTGGTCGCTCAAAGATCCCCTATGATAAAGACTGGAATAGGCTACGAAGGAGAATCAAGTAAAGGAAAAGAAAAGGTTGACAGAGAGATTACTTTTGTAAAAGCAAAGAAGGATGAGGAAGTAGCTCAAATAATTCCTACAAAAGAAGATATATGCAATAAGAGAGACAGAGAGCAGAAGAAACCTCTAGTAACAAAGAATATAATGAATACTAAGATGGCAGAAAAAGAATCATATGCCCCTAAGTATATCAAATTTGGAAGTCATCAGAGGAAATTCTTCCCTCCTATGAAGAATGCCACCTGCTATCTCTGCCACAAGCTAGGACACATTGCTGCATATTGTTATGCAAGGAAGAGTAATTCAGACCTGCAAAAGATGCAAACAGTGAAGAGGCTATCTCAAACAAACATATGGAGAAAACAACCTTACATCAGGTATGCAAATAATTTCTATGGTTATTGTTTTTATTGTAAGGAATTTGGCCATAAAATTATTGAATGTAAAAAGTATAGACAAAGACTGATGTTCAAAACCTCAAGGAGGTTTATGAGTCAAAGCAATTTTTTTCATGCTCACAATTCTGCAAAAACTATAATCAAATGTTCAAAAGGGGGCCTCCAGTGGATAAAGAAGGTGAATAACTGTGACCTGGCTCTAACTGCTCAAGATCTGAAAAGCCAGTGGTACTTGGACAGTGGCTGCTCCAAACACATGACTCGAGACAGAAGCAAGTTTATAACTCTTGATGAAAAGAAATCTGGCAATGTTATTTTTGGTAATGATAAATCAGGAAAGATCAAGGGAAAAGGCTCAGTCAGCATAGACAATGGCAGAGGAAAAGCCCAAGAGGTACTATTTGTGGATGGAATGAAAGAAAATTTACCGAGTGTCAGTCAGATGTGTGACAAAGGCTGTGAAGTTCTTTTTAGAGCACAAGATTGTGTTGTCAGGTCAAGCAAAACAGGAAAGACTCTGCTCAAAGGTGTCCGAACAGAGAACAATGTATACATAGTGAAAGAGGAAGATGAAGCCTGCCATCTTAGCAAACTTGAGGAGTCATGGTTGTGGCATAGGAGATTGGGACATATCAGCTTTGACCATATCATCAAATTGAGCAAGAAGAAAGCTGTCAAAGACATGCCAGAAATAAAAAGGCCTTCAAATACTATATGAAAATCTTGTCAATTAGGGAAACAGACTCGCACATCCTTTACATCTAAAGAGGAGTTGTCAACAAGAAGACCACTCCAGCTTGTGCACATGGACCTGTGTGGACCTGCTAGAACTAGAACACCAAGTGGAGAATCCTATTTCATGCTGATAATAGATGACTTCTCCAGAATGACATGGGTTGCCTTTCTCAAAAATAAATCAGAAGCATTGGAAAAATTTAAGATATTCAGACCATTAGCAAAAAATCAAACTGGATGCAAGCTGAAATGTATCAGATCAGACAGAGGAGGAGAATTCATAGATTATGACTTTGCAGACCTATGTAATGAACATGGAATAAAACAACAATTTACTATTGCAGGGACACCTCAGCAGAATGGAGTAGCAGAGAGACAAAACAAGTCTGTACAACAAATAGCCAGAGCTATGATGCAAGAGAATAATATTGCTCAAACCTTCTGGGCAGAAGCAGTACACACAGCAGTACATATCCTTAATAAAGCTCACTTAAGGCCAAGAAGTGACAAGACTCCATATGAACTATGGCATGGAAAGCCAGCTTCAATAAAACATTTCAGAGTCTTTGGTAGCAAGTGTTACATAAAGAATAATGATGAAAACCTTGGGAAATTTGATGCAAGAGCAGATGAAGGGATTTTTCTAGGATATGCTTCCAAAAGAAAAGGGTACAGGTGCTACAACAAGATCCTTTGGAAGATAGTTGAAAGTATTGATGTGAGATTTGATGAAGAACTTCCAAACAATACAAGAAATACAGACTATTGCAGTCCATCAGACAACCATGAAGAGGAAGACAAGGATGATGATGAAACAAGCAAGACAATAGATGATGCAGAGCTGAGCTCGAAAACCCCCTCAAGATACACTCAGAAGAATCATCCTGAAGATCAGATCATAGGAGACAAGAAAACAGGAGTCCAGACAAGAAGGCAACTAACAGAACAAACATAAGAAGTATACATAGCCATGTTATCACAAATAGAGCCAAAGAAATTTGAAGAAGCCAACAAGGACAAGTATTGGGTAAAAGCAATGAATGAAGAATTGGACCAAATTGAGAAGAACAATACCTGGGAACTAGTTCCTAGACCTATTGATAAAAATATCATTGGCTCAAAATGGGTATTCAAAAACAAAATGAATGAGCAAGGACAAGTAATCAGGAATAAAGCAAGGTTGGTCTGCAAAGGATACTCACAAATAGAAGGACTTGATTATGATGAAACATTTTCCCCTGTAGCTAGAATGGAAGCTATTAGAATGTTCCTGGCATTTGCATGCTATCAAGACTTCAAGGTATATCAAATGGATGTAAAGTCTGCTTTTCTTAATGGAGATCTAGAAGAAGAAGTGTACATGGAACAACCAGAAGGCTTCTCATTGACAGACAAAGAAGACTATGTGTGAAGACTGAAGAAGGCCCTATATGGACTGAAATAGGCTCCTCGTGCTTGGTAATCAAGACTGGACAAATATTTGCAAAAACAGGGTTTTAAGAGAGGTGGAGTAGACAGTAATCTATACATAAAAGTGCATGAAAATGAACTCCTAATTGTTGTTGTATATGTTGATGACATTATGTTTGGAAGCAACAAAGATGAACTAGCAAAAGGGTTTGCTGATGAGATGAAAATAGAGTTTGAAATGTCTATGATTGGAGAACTCAGTTTCTACTTGGGACTGCAAATTCAGCAAAAGAACACAGGCACATTCATTTCTCAAGAAAAATACGTAAAAGAAATGTTGAAAAAATTCAAAATGGAGGACTGCAAACCAATGACAACCCCCATGATCATGGGATGCAAGCTGTGTGCTGATGATAGGTCTGCAGATGTAGATCAAAAACTCTACAGATCCATGATAGGAAGCCTGCTGTACTTGACAGCTTCAAGACCAGACATCATGCTAGCAATAGGACTAGTGGCAAGATATCAAGCAGCACCTAAACAAAACCATCTTCTGGCAGTAAAAAGAATACTCAGATATCTACAAGGAACTGCACAATATGGGCTTTGGTATCCTAAAGGCAAAAGCTTCACCTTGACAACATACACAGATGCAGATTGGGCCAGCTATGTGGATGATAGGAAGAGCACAAGTGGAGGTGCATTCTATCTAGGAGAAAGTCTGGTGGCATGGCTAAGAAAGAAACAAACATCAATCTCTCTATCTACAGCTGAAGCAGAATACATAGCAGCAGCAGCCTGTTGTACACAAGTCATGTGGATGAAGCAGACTCTTCAAGATATGAAGGTGAGCATTAATGAACCTATCTCAATAAAATGTGATAATACAAGTGCCATAAGTATATCTAAAAATCCCGTGCTTCATTCAAAAACTAAACATATACCAATCAAATATCATTTTCTCCGAGAACAAGTGGCTCAGAAAATAGTTAAACTGGACTATGTACCAACAAAAGAACAGATAGCAGATATATTTACTAAACCACTTGCCAGAGAACCATTCGAATACTGGAGAGACAGACTAGGGGTAGTATCTGTAGATACTACTCTCTAATATAAAGAGAAAGCATAGTCTCAGGGGGAGAGCATAAACGAAAATATCTTTCCTAAAGGAAATCAGCAAGCAAGGGAAGCATAAAACAGGTCCACAGGATCAACATTCTCAGTATTATCAGCGTTCAGCATGAAAAGAAAAAAGAAAAAAAAAGGATTAAACATATATCGGCAATCTAGCACAGATTATAGCAGAGATATATAGCAGCAGCAGCCTCAACACAGATTATATTGTTGACATAGGATTAAATGCATAACAAGTTTCATACATCACTCTGGAGCAGCATAGTCCAATTTCAGCAGAAGAGGACCTATACGTAACTCAGAGAAAGGAAATGCAACGACAAAACCCATACAGAGAGATGAGGCGTCATCCTTTGCCATTGATGTCAAAGGGGGAGGAAGAACAAACAACAAGAGAAAGAGAAAGCAAACAGAGAAAGTGGATTGCCATCAATGCCAAAGGGGGAGACTGTTGGAAATATTGTCATTGATGGCAAAGGAGGCAGCGCTGAAGCAGAGACAGACAAAGGAGGAGCACTTGAAACGGACATGCAGTAGAGGCAGAGATCGAGCAGCAGAAACAGGCAAAGGAGACAGGCTAAAATTATAACAGTCGAATACAGAGGCAGAGCGACAGAAGCAGCAGAGGCAGAGGCAGAATGATAGAAGTAGCAGAGGCAGAGATAGAGGCAGAACAGTTATAAATTCCGAGAATCATACTCAAGCCGGGAGTTACACATACAATACAGAACCACATTCTGGGAATCGCATACTCCAACCGGCGTTATACATTTAATATAACACAAATACTATTCTGGGAATCGCTTGACTCCAGCAGCAAAGTATACATATATAAGAAATGACGTAGCAGCAACTCTGTTTTAAATTATAAGAATTCCAGTGATTGATGCAAATCGGGCAGTGTCGAAGTTAGTGGAGTTTGGAAAGTTTACATTGAAACAGTTTCATAGTATCAATCTCGAAAGCAAAAGAACCAAAGGTCCAAGGCATATATATTATGGAGCGCATAAAACAAAGTTTTATAAGGTGGGACCCCTCCTCAATTGGATCGGAAATGTGAAGAAGTCCAAAGGTGGAAGCGCATTGCAATTCAATCGATTGGCAATTTCCGATTGAATCGCAATCGGAACACATTTGGAGCTGCAATAGTTGAGTGATAGTAATTCAATCAATTGGCGATTTCCGATTGAATCGCAATCGGAACACATTTGGAGCTGCAATAGTTGAGTGATACCAATTCAGGCGATTGGCGATTTCTGATTGAATCGGAATCGGAACAGGAGCGATAAATAGCATTCGGAGAAGACTCATTACATCGGGAAGTGTGTCAAGTGGACCCAAAAGGAGTTCTTATATGTTTAATATGTCTTCACTATATTACGCTGAGAATTGATATATATGGAGCGCACAAAACGAAGTTTTATATGGTGGGACCCCTTCCCAATCGCATCGGAGGTAAACAAAGCAGAGGGGCTTGCAACTCAAAGTTTCGATTGTGATCAATAGCAATCGGAAATCACAAGGGGATCGAAACTCTATTTACGCTAAGATAATATATAAGTTGGAGATATGTGTAATGCATTCCGAGGGGGTCTTCTTCCCTTATCTTCTTGAGTTTGCTACCCCCCGCGGAATTAAAGAATGGCTCAATTTATAATACGAGCGTTGTGATATGATTGTTATATGTATATATATTACATTGTTGTGGTTGTATTAAAACATGCCGCGTGGTCTGAAGACCCACGGGCCTCAGCTTAACGGGAGGGCGATTATTAGATTAATATAGTTGTGATATATGTATGTTCCGACCTGCGGAACCCGCCACATCAACAAGACACTCATGGCATGAATAGAGTTGCAATTCCTCCAGATTTACAGTCAGCGGATATAAAAGGCACAATTACACGTATGCAGCAGTTACACCACAGCAGAGGACAGAAGAGCAAACAGAGCCGAAAGGAGATAAAAGACAGCCAAAGAAAAGACAAATGCGTACCAACTCAAAAGACTAAATGAGTTGAGCTGGAGTTCAAATTGTAATTCGAATGTAAATGTTTTAATTGTTTTTATTGTTTGTGATGCATTGGCAAGTCTCCGAGAGAAAAACAAACTCCCACTGTAATGTTAAAATTGACACCTACAGTTATAATTTCTGAGTCAGCGGATAAAAGGAGTGAGAAGGCAGAAGGCAAAGAGACATGACTTTCCATTTCGAATTCCAAGCATAATACAAACAGTCATGTGAGGAAATCTATAAATAATATCATCTAGATATGCAGATGACCCTTTTTTTTTGGGCAGAGGAGAGAGTAAATAAAGAGAAGGCAGAATACAGAAGAGTGAAGCAGAGAAGATCAAGAAAAGAAGAGCAGAAAGAGAAGCTACAGAACAGATCTGATATCAGAGGTAAATCAGCAAACATTCAGTTTGTTAAATTGAGGAAGTTGGAGCTTCCCTATCAAGTTGAAGCTTGGTAGCTGTCAGTTGTAGCTGACTGAGGTTGGAGCCTCCTGTAGGTTGGTGCCTGCAGAAAATTGAAGGGAGTTGGTGCTTCCTTGCAAGTTGTAGCTTTCATAATTGAGGTAGGAGCCTCCTGTAGGTTGGTGCCTGCAGAAAAACAGTGGTGAGAGGGAGTTGGAGCTTGCCTTTGCATCACAACAATAATAAGATGTGGTTTTCTCCCTTTATGGGTTTCCACTCATATCTGGTGTCTCTGTGCATGATATTTATGTATTGATCTGATATGTATCATTTGCTTAATACCCGCTGCTCTCATATTAAGTCTACTGCTCTATTAAACTAATACTTTCTGATTACATTCTAAAATTACTCTCACATCAAATAGAGTTTGAAATGAAGGTGTAAATAAGTTTAATGAAAAGTTTAAAAGATCAGGAATGTATTAAACTGATTCACCCCCCCTCTCAGTTTAATTAGAGATTCAACAAAGACTGCCAAAGTTCAAGTCTATAGAGCCCAGTTTGAGAACTTAAAAATGAATGATGATGAAGACATTGCCAGTTTCTTTCTAAAAACTGCAGAAATTATTAACAATATGAAAGCTCTTGGAGAAAAAATGCCAGAAAGTATTATTGTGCAAAATATTCTAAGATCTCTTCCATCCAGGTTTAATCCAAAGGTGTCTGCAATAGAAGAAACAACTGATTGGGAGACCTTGACCATGAACCAGTCACTTGGAAATCTAACATCCTATGAAATGAGGCTCCCACAGAAGAAGACAAGTACGAGGGAGGCAGATTTTAAATCAGAAAAGAAGAAAGAAGAAGAAGGAGACATATGCTCTTGCTCAGATGAAGAAGAGGCAAAATTTGTCAAGAAATTGGATAGAGGATCAGGTAAATACAAAGGTAAACTTCCTTTTAAATGCTTCAACTGTGGAAAAGTTGGACACCATGCTGCTAAGTGTCCTCTCAAGAAAGTAAGGAATCAACCTCAAGAGTCAGAGAGAAATAAATCAAAGAACTGGCAGAAAGGAAAGAAGTTCAGCAGAAAATCCTTCTACGCCCAACAAGACAGCAATACATCTGAAGATTCAGATGAACCCTCAAGTGAAGAAGGAACCTCCGAATTCTTGTTGATGGCCATAGAAGAACTTGAAGGACTCCTGCTAGAAGATGAAGAAGAAGAAGGGGAAGTCGACCTTGAGGGGGAGCTAAGAAGTGCTCTAGAAGAGATTGATAGACTCAAACTGAAATGCAGAAAACAAAAGGACATTCTCCTCAAGTATTTACGAGAAGAACAGAATTCAAAATTCTTAAAGCAGCTAAAGATAAAGCTTGAATAAGCCAAAAAGATAGAGGACATGTTACTTAAGAAAATCAAGGATAAATCTCAAGAACAAGAGAAGTTGGAAGAAGAAGTAGTATGTCTCAGGAAGAAATTAGAAAATGCTCAAAGGAAAATGGTCATAAATTCCTCTCAAACAACAAGCTCTAGTAAGTTGAATGAAATTCTGGGTGCTCAAAGATCTCCCATGATAAAAACTGGAATAGGCTATGAAGGAGAATCAAGTAAAGGAAAAGAAAAGGTTGACAGATAAATTATTTTTGTAAAACCCAAGAAGAATGATGAAGCAGCTTAAGCAATTCCTACAAAAGAAGAAACCTGTAAGGAGAAAGATAGAGATCAGAAGAATCATCGAATAACAAAGAATGAAAGAAATACTCAGTCAATAGAAAAAGGTTCATATACTCCTAAGTTTGTCAAATTTGCAAGCCATCAAAGGAGAGTCTTCCTTCCTATAAAGAATGCCACCTTCTATGTCTGCCACAAGCTGGGACACATTGCTGCATATTGTCATGCAAGGAGGAGTAATTCAAACCAGCTAAAGATGCAAATAGTAAACAGACTATCTCAAATAAACAACTGGAGAAGACAACCTCACATCAGGTATGCAAGTTGCTTCTATGGTTACTGTTTTTATTGTAAATAATTTGGCCATAAAATCATTGAGTGTAGAAAGTATGGACAAAAATTGATTTTCAAAACTTCAAGGAGATTTATGAATCAAAGAAATTTTGTTCATACTCACAATTCTGCAAAAACTATGATCAAATGGTTTATGTGCAATCAAGCTGGACATATGCCTTCCAAATTTCCCCTAAAAGGATGCAATTCATCACCTCACAAAAGAGATCAAATAGAAGGATGCCTCCAGTGGAAAAATAAGGAGAATAAGTGTGACCTGGCTCTAACTACTCAAGATCTGAAAAGCCAGTGGTATTTGGACAGTGGCTGCTCTAAACACATGACTGGAGACAGAAGCAAGTTTATAACTCTTGATGAAAAGAAATCTGGCAATGTTACTTTTGGCAATGATAAATCAAGAAAGATCAAGGGAAAAGGCTCAGTCAGCATAGACAATGGCAGAGGAATGGCCCAAGATGTACTATTTGTGGATGGACTGAAAGAAAATTTACTGAGTGTTAGTCAGATGTGTGACAAAGGCTGTGAAGTTATTTTTAGAGCATAAGATTGTGTATTCAGGTCAAGCACAACAGGAAAGACTCTGCTCAAAGGTGTTCGAACAGAGAGTAATGTGTACATAGCGAAAGAGGAAGACGAAGCCTGCCATCTTATCAAACTTGAGGAGTCATGGGTATGGCATAGGAGATTGGGACATCTCAACTTCGACCATATCATCAGACTGAGCAAGAAGAAAGCTGTCAGAGATATGCCAGAAATAAAAAGGCCTACAAATACCATATGCAACTCTTGTCAATTGGGGAAACAGACTCGCACATCCTTTAGATCTAAAGATGAGCTATCAACAAGAAGACCACTCCAGCTTGTGCACATGGACCTATGTGGACCTGCTAGAACTAAGACACCAAGTGGAGAATCCTACTTCATGCTGATAATAGATGATTTCTCCAGAATGACATGGGTTGCCTTTCTCAAGAAAAAATCAGAAGCACTGGAAAAGTTTAAGACATTCAAAGCATTAGCAGAAAATCAAATTGGATGCAAGCTAAAATGTATCATATCAAACAGAGGAGGTGAATTCATTAATTATGACTTTGCAGACCTATGCAATGAACATGGCATAAAACAAAAATTTACTATTGCAGGGACACCTTAGCAGAATGGAGTAGCAAAGAGACAAAACAGGTCTATACAGCAAATAGCCAGAGCCATGATGCATGAAAGTAATATTGCTCAAACCTTCTGGGCAGAAGCAGTACATACAATAGTGCATATCCTTAATAAAGCTCACTTAAGGCCAAGCAGTGACAAGACTCCCTATGAACTATGGCATGGGAAACCAGCTTCAATCAAACATTTTAGAATCTTTGGAAGCAAATGTTAAATAAGGAATAATGATGAAAATCTTGGGAAGTTTGATGCAAGAGCAGATGAAAGGATATTTCTAGGATATGCATCCAAAAGTAAAGGGTACAGGTGCTACAACAAGACTCTTTGAAAAATAGTAGAAAGCATTGATGTGAGATTTTATGAAGAACTTCCAAACAATACAAGAGATACAGACTGCTGCAGTCCATCAGACAACCATGAAGAATAAATCCAAGATGATGAGGAAACAAGCAAGACAACGGAAGATACAGAGCTAAGTTCTAAAGCTCCCTCTAGATATACTCAGAAGAACCATCCTGAAGATCAGATCATTGGAGACAGGAGAGTAGGGGTCCAAACAAGAAGGCAGCTAACAGAACAAACTGAAGAGGTATACATAGCCATGTTGTCACAAATAGAGCCAAAGAAATTTGAAGAAACCAGCAAGGACAAGTCTTGGGTGAATGCAATGAATGAAGAATTGGACCAAATTGAGAAAAACAATACTTGGGAACTAGTTCCTAGACCCACTGAGAAAAATGTCATAGGCTCAAAATGGGTATTTAAAAATAAAATGAATGAGGAAGGACAAGTAATCAGGAACAAAGCCAGACTTGTCTGCAAAGGATATTCACAAATCGAAGGACTTGATTACGATGAAACATTTTCCCCTGTAGCCAGAATGGAAGCCATCAGAATGTTTCTGGCCTTTGCATGCTACCAAAACTTCAAAGTATATCAAATGGATGTAAAATCTGCATTTCTGAATGGAGACTTAGAAGAAGAAGTCTACATGGAACAACCAGAAGGCTTCTCATTGACAGACAAAGAAGACTATGTGTGCAGACTGAAGAAGGCCCTATATGGACTGAAACAGGCTCCTCATGCTTGGTACTCAAGACTGGATAAATATTTGCAAAAACAGGGTTTTAAGAGAGGTGGAGTAGACAACAATCTATACATAAAAGCCCATGAAAATGAACTTCTGATTGTTGTAGTGTATGTTGATGACATTATGTTTGGAAGCAACAAAGATGAACTAGCAAAAGGGTTTGTTGATGAGATGAAAACAGAGTTTGAAATGTCTATGATTGGAGAGCTCAGTTTCTACTTGGGACTGCAAATTCAACAAAAGAACACAGGCACCTTCATCTCTCAGGAAAAATACGTAAAATAAATGCTGAAAAAATTCAAAATGGAGGATTGCAAACCTGTGTCAACTCCCATGACCACAGGTTGCAAGCTGTGTGCTAATGATGGGTCTGTTGATATAGATCAAAAACTCTACAGATCCATGATTGGAAGTCTATTATATCTAACTGCATCAAGACTAGACATCATGCTAGCAGTAGGACTAGTGGCTAGATATCAAGCAACACCTAAACAAAATCAGCTTCTTGCAGTCAAAATAATATTCAGATATCTACAAGGAACAACACAATATGGACTTTGGTATCCTAAAAGCAAAAACTTCACTTTATCAGCATACACAGATGCAGATTGGGCCAGCTGTGTGGATGACAGGAAGAGTACAAGTGGAGGTGCATTCTATCTAGGAGAAAGTCTGGTGGCATGGTTAAGCAAGAAACAAACATCTATCTCCCTATCTACAGCAAAAGCAGAATATATTGCAGCAACAGCATGTTGTACACAAGTCATGTGGATGAAGCAAACTCTACAAGACATGAAGGTAAGCATTGATGAACCTATCTCAATTAAATGTGATAATACAAGTGCTATAAGTATATCTAAAAATCTTGTGCTTCACTCAAAAACTAAGCATATCCCAATCAAGTATGACTTTCTCCAAGAACAAGTGGCTCAGAAGATAGTAAAACTAGAATATGTACCAACAAAAGAACAGACAACTGATATATTTACCAAACCTCTTGCTGGAGAACCATTCCAATATTTGAGAGATAAACTAGGGGTAGTATCTGCAGATGCTACTCTATGATATAAAGAGAAAGCACAATTTTAGGGGAGAACAAAAAAGAAAATATCATTCCAGGGGGAGAACAGCCAGCAAGGAAAGCATGAATCAGGTCCTCAGGATCAAAGGATTAAGGCAAAAGAACACCAAGTTATTGTCCTAAAGTTATCTGCATTATTCCAGCATCAAAAGGACAATTACAGAGAAAAAGGATCAGTATTGTGTTCTGAAACATTATATTAAGAATCTGAAACACAAAAGGCGAGTAGTGATTATCATTTTAAGCCTCTCAACATTTTAGTTGTTGAATCCAATCCTACATCTCTGACTAGATAAAGCTGATACAATGCATTCTATGAAGTATCATTATTCTCACTTTTAGCTCTATACAAGTGAAAGAACTGTATCAATTTACAGTGTATTATCTCTATACAAGGAAATGCAAAAAGCAACCCTTTGCCATTGATTTCAAAGGGGGAGGAAGAGCAAACAACAGGAGGAAGAGCAGGCAAACATGAAGAGCAAGCAACAGGAGAAAAAGCAGGCAAACAGAGAAAATGTATTTCCATCAATGCCAAAGGGGGAGACTGTTGGAAATATTGTCATTAATGGAAATAAGGCAATGAGGCAATGAGGCAAAGTAAAAAACATGAAATAAAGAGAGAGAGCATAAGACAAATAGCTACAGAGATAGAGCTATTATCATGGCAATGGTGACAACAAAGAAGCAAATGAAGGAAGTAAAGGAGACAGGTAGAGGCAGAGAAAGAGAATATAATAAGAGGCAGAACTGTTATCAGAAGTAGTAGAGGCAAGGGCAGAGCGACAGAAGCAGCAGAGGCAGAGACAGAGGCAGAGCAGTTATAAAATTCCAAGCCAGACGTTATTTATATACATATAAAAGTCTGAGAATCATATCCTGTGTTTGTATGAACTATGTAACGAAGTGATAATAAAATGGAGATTCGGACGGAACCTTTTGTAAATAAGACGGAACCAGCGCATGTTTGATGTTGCCCAGAGTTAGTGGTAATGCCAAGGAATTAGCGTTAAAACGATGTATTGAACTATTAAATTAAAACCCTGAGCGGAACCTAGAGCGTAGGAGAGGAGTGGAACCGAGACTAGTGAACAGTAACGGTGGGTTGGAGCGAAACCGTGGTTTCTTCGCACCACCATTCGTCGAAAAGCGGTATTAGAGGAATGGGTAGCGATTCCACAGGATTGATAATACGTGTCCCGACCGACATTTCAAAACCATTGTTTAAAGTGCGGCTTCGCGCGTTATACCTCGACTGAAGATGTGGAGCGAAATTAACATACACCGTTGATCCAGAGGCTTGATATATAACGGTGGTCGCTCTCTGAACTTGCCCGAGGTTTAATGGAAGAGCCCGGAGGATAAGGCAGGTATGGAGTATGCATTCGTTTGATTGTGTTGTGGGCTCCACGGACCTTGTACATATTATAATATGCATCGGGATTGTTATAAAGGTTATAAAGGTTATCTACGATGGCGTTTCATTTGTTCAATTTATTCACTATATAATACCTTGGGTTTAATAACCAGCGGATTGAACATTATGAGTTGTTTGTTTTATTATGGTTTGACCACAGTTTTTGAAAATGTCGAGAGTTGTGTTATGGATGATTAAAGGGCGGTTGCACATACAGCTATTATATAACTACAATAAATGGGGAACTGAATAAAAGAGAAAACAAAAAGGATAATGTTGTTTTTGGATGGATGAGTAGGGAAAATAGAAAGAGAGGAGTGCTAGTCGAAATATATTTTAACGTAGATATATGTATACAACAGACATACAATCACGGTGAACAGGAATTTGCACAGGAACAAATTTGACAGGTGTACAAGCACAGAAAATTGAAAATAAGCAGAAGACAGTGAACAAAGAGTATGCAGAACAAACTCTTAACAACAGTAGGAAAAGATAAATCCAGTAAAGCCAAAATCCAGAAAAGGAGCTGAGTAAAATTGAAATATGTAATTAAAAATGTGAATGTTAATGTTGTAATTAATTTTTTATTGTTTGTGATGCAAAGGCAAGTATCCTAAGGAAAAGACAAAATCCCACTGTAGCATGGAAATTTGTATATATTATTATTATAATTGAGTTGGATAAAGGAATGAGAAGACAGAAGTCAAAAGGTCAGGACTATTCACTTCAAATTCTCTGAGGAATGTAAAGAGTCATGCGATGAACCCTATATATAGAATATCACATTGATATGAAAGAGTGTGTGGAGAGAGAGATAGAGAAAATATAGAGAATGCAGAATATAGAAGAATAAAGCAGAGAAGATTAAGAGAAGAAGAGAAGATACATAATAGAGTTGATATCTGGAGTAAATCAGCAAACATTTAGTTTGTTAAATTGAGGAAGTTGGACCTTCCCTATCAAGTTGCAGCTTGATAGCTGTCGGTTGTAGTTGACTGAGGTTGGAGCCTCTTGTAGGTTGATGCCTGCAGAAAATTGAAGGGAGTTGGTGCTTCCTTGCAAGTTGTAGCTTGCAGAATTGAGGTAGGAGCCTCCTGTAAGTTGGCGCCTGCAGAAAAACAGTGGTGAGAGGGAGTTGGAGCTTGCCTTTGCATCACAACAATAATATGATGTGGTTTTCTCCCTTCATGGGTTTCCACTTATATCTGGTGTCTCTGTGCATGATGTTTATGTGTTGATCTGATTTATATCATCTGCTTAATACCTGCTACTCTCATATTAAGTATGTTGTTCTATTATATTAATACGCGCTGCTCACATTCTAAGATTACTCACATATGTGTAAATAAGGTTTAATAAAACTTTAAAAGATTATGAATGTGTTAAACTGATTCCAGGGAAAATTTTAAGAACCCCCCTAAATTTATATGTATAATAAATGGGTGAATCCCCATGATACATAGGAAAAATGGAAGGCGATTTTATTAATAATATAATATGCATATGTAATTTTTTGGAGAATCTTTCACGAGATTATATTATCTTGTAAAATCATGGCGAATCACCAGTACAAATGGCGAATCACTAGTACAAATTGGTGAATCGTTGTCTAGTGGAGTTCGGTGTGTTGGTTCCAATGAAGATATGGTAGTTGAACTAGGAGTTGAAGGAAACGAACCACCGAGACCAAGCATGGCACATGGTGACTCGTGAGGGACGTAGTTCTCGTGCAGTTTGGAAAATGCGTTCTAGTTCTGCTAAGCGTAGTTTTGTTGCTCATGTTACTACTAGCACTGATATTGAGGTTGGAGAGGAGTTTGAGGAAACATGGAAGGTTGAGTGCTTTTTTCTTCAAGCACTCAAAAAGGAAGAAAATATATTGATTGATTGAAGAAGATAACAAGGAAAGTCAACTCAAAAAAGAAGAAATGATTGATGTGGCCAAATAGGGAGACACGCTGAATGTGGACGCTATGGTTCAACAAGAAATTGCCACCATTCATTAGAAAGGAAAGGATCATAAGGACTCTTTAACATTGGATGGAATCGGGGGCTCAAAGAGAGCTCATGTCTCTGAGAGCTTGGATTCTAACAAAGGAGTCCCACAAGTGGGACGTGAATTGACTTTGGTTCTTGTTGAACCAAATCCCAAGGGTTGGAAAAAAGTGCAAAAAAGGAAAAAAAATGAAAATATTAGCTCTAGTTGTCATACTTTATTTTCTTTGTTTCTTTTGATGTTATTTTCCCTGCAGATCTTAGTCATAAAAAAAATCTTTATTTTTCCTTCTATTCTTTTTAGCTTCATCATGTACTTTCTGATCCTATATGCACACACATTATGTGTGTCTACAAAATATAATTTTTATACCATTAACAAAATTTAAGGTTTTTTTTTTTGGGAAAAAATAAAAAATAAAAAAATAAAAGAAAAAAAGGAGTTGAAGATGAAAAACACTTTATATTAAAATATTTTGTGTACACCCATATTACATCACAATTTCAAAATATTTTTCATAATACCAACATTCTTAACTTTCTAATTTATCAAAATTATATGAATCTTAGAATGTTTTTTTACTATTTAACAAAAAAACTGAATAATTCCTTATCTTTCTTAATATCTAATGAATAAAATATAGTTCCAATAAATATTAACTACCATCATCAAACCATAACCATATTATAATAAAATTTCTAAAATAATAAAATTACTAAAATAGAATTATATGAGAATATTAGTAAAAAGAAGTCCACAAAAACAACATAATTAATTTCAATGGATGTTTAAATAAAATGGTCATCATCATCCTAAAATATTTAAACCATAATCCCCACATACCACCATAACATAATAGAATTTACTAAAATAAAATATTACATAAAAAGTAGTCTAAGTTGTTTGTCATTATCATAACTGGTCTAACATTCTTTATAAAATCCTAATGGTCGCATAACTGGACCCCCTTATGACACGTTTTCTCAATTTTATAATTGTTATTTAGTGATTAAATATCATTTTGAAAGGGCAACAACCTCCCATGTATCCTTTACTAGCAAGCGAATCTTTGTTACAATGTCGTGGTCTATCGCACAATTATAAATACTATTTGTACATTCCTCCGATTAGGAAGTTTATAATTTATTTGTCAACCGCCATTTTAAACAAATTTATAATTTATTTATCAATCATTGTCACAAACACTGAGACTATGCTCAACAGATCATCTTATTCATTCTAATTATTTTATTGGAGCAAATGCCATTCAAATCGAAATGTCAAAAACAAACAGTCAACAATTTATAGTAGGAGTTAGAGATGGAGAACACATCTCAAGCAATTTCCTGCCAACAAAAATTCAAAAGCTTTGTTGATCTCTGAAAATGGAAACTCATGGGTAATAACTCCTCCACTCTGATCTCCTGCAACCACATGTACATATTCAGAAAACAATGCAAGAGCAAACCATGATTAATTGGTCATCAAATGGAATTGAGAGTTATTTTCTAATACCTTATTCATAAACATTTCTACCAGGCATGGCAGTTTGAGTTTTAAACATTTCTTATTCATAAACATTTCTACCTTATTCGTGGAATTGTAAGTTTGAGTTTTATAATCTACACAATTCAAGTGCCCTAGAGCTTTTCAGGGCACTAAATCTATTTATACATTCAAAAACACATTTTAAACAACAAAAATTCACAATCTCCCAAACAAAAAATATCACGAATTCCAACCAAAAAGTAATAACATGAAATGGTTAATATCACGAATTCCAACCAAAAAGGTAAAATAACGTGAAATGACTAAGATACACCCCATTGAAAACATTGTTGCAAACATCCCAATTTTATCACTATTTTTTGGCCTATTTGGTGGTATCTTAATTTTGCCAATTTTTACCAATATTTTCTCAATTTTTATGTTTTTTTACCAATATTTTCTCGATTTTTTTGTTTTTTTTGGTTTTCTAAAACGATTACTGATTTTATCCAAATGTTTGCAACATTGACCGAAAGCATAAGATATAGTTAAAAATTGGAGAATACCTATGCTAATTAAACTAGAGATTTGAAAAATTAAGAGGAGAAATAGAAGTCCCAAGATGAGGGAAGCCAATAGATACAATGGGATAAATAATACATTAGAATTACAAGTGACATGAGGAACCCCAAAAGGAAATTGTGCTATACAATGGATGCAGACAATGATCTGGGTCTACTCGTATTGGAAGATGAGCAAATCTTTCCAGAATGAAGAACAACATAGGTAGTTGCAATACAATTTGAAGAAAATGTCTTCTCAAAGAACTGGTTATCAAAATCAAACCACCTAAAAGCCCAAAAAGTAGACCACAATAAAAGAATTAGAAAATTAGCCAAGGATAAGCTGAAAGAAAGTGAGCTCCTAGCCAACTCAGGGAAGACTCAGACAAGATTTGTGGGTTATGTCACTTACAAGAAACTTAGGTAGAAATGCATATCATAATCAAAAACCATTTTAACTATGAGATCAAATGTCATTGTTATTGTCTTTTACATGATTCAGGGGATCCCTTTCCACTTTCTTTGCTATCCTGACCAAATGTACCTTGCTCTATTCGTGAAATATGGTACTCAGAGACAAATCTCAATCTTTTCTCATCCCATATTGGCCCGAGGCTCCCTATCCACTTTATTTTGCTATCCTGACCAAAGATGCCTTACTCTGTTTTTGAAAGAAGCACTCAGAGACAAATATCAATCTTTACTCATCCCATCTTATTGGCCTGAGACTTTCAGGGGTATCATTTCATAGTCCCAGTTCATCCCCTCTGATTAGGTCAAAACGTGAAAGGAAAAGGCCCAAAATAATTCATACCATAGATTGGTTGGGCCTTGGGTCTCTTCTCAACCTCCCTCCTCAATGGCCGACTGTTATGATCCATGCCTATGAAAAACTGGCACTCGATGCCACATATTATGCACCACCAAACACAAACAAACCAGTTTTCGAGACAGAATTTGGACCAAGTCTTGGAATCCAACATATTGGCCCAAGGTCGCAGCCTTCATGTATACTGACATGACAAAACCTATGCATAAGTAGGATACATTGGGCCTTTGAGATGCAAACGCCACATATTATGCACCACCAAACACAAACAAACCAGTTTTCGAGATAGAATTTGGACCAAGTCTTGGAATCCAACATATTGGCCCAAGGTCGCAGCCTTCATGTATACTGACATGACAAAACCTATGCATAAGTAGGATACATTGGGCCTTTGAAATGCAAACTCTACCAGACCGCTTAGGGAAATATCAAGAATCAACCACTTGTTTCTTCATTGTGACATCTCTGGATGCTACTGAGAGTCGAGACACGGTTCCAAAGATGAGAAGCATTAGGAAAATATATGAGATCTAAAGTTTCATTAGGCGCTGGCCCAAGGAGCTTTTAGACTTGAACTTATGAGCATGCCATGGGGACATAGCACTTGGTTTCATAATATGGAATACATGCAAGGGGCATAACAAAACAAGTCTACCATAGAATCGAAAGAAATATAAAGGTGACCATTGAAGTAAAACCTTGGGGAGAGGAGAGTTGCAGATCTCACCTGCGCATGGCCAAAAACTGGCAGAATGGGGCATCTTGCTTAAGGACTCAGTATAGATCAGCAAGGAAAAGATAAACATGAAGGAAACATAGAATCCCCCTCCATTCCTCCTCCCTCAAATTCAACTTTGACACCATCTCCACAGGCAATCCCAACAGACCTGGAATTGAGGCTTCATCAGGAATCATGAGGTGAACTTTGTCCATATGTACACCCATAACATTGGCATAATCACAAAAAATATGGCCGCAATTCTGACTGTCATGAAAGACATCCATACTAGAATAAATTTAGGGATCAAACATGTGACCGTAAAAGGAGTTTCTAACATAATCATCAATATGCCACATAACTAAAATCCATGGGAGTACCTGATCCGTAAATGGCTTTTGGTTACTCCTCTTGCAAATACAACTAGATTAAAAGACTACCTGCAAGAAGTGGATTTCAATCATTATCTATGGGCTGAAAATAAGGCTTCAAATATATTGGAAAACATCAATGCAAACTCTAAATGGGGTGACAAACCCCTATCTTCCATTAGGGTGATCTACATGCAGGAAAGGGAAAGGGAATGAGCTTCATTTCTTTATTGATGATAATAGGAAGCTTCATGTAAGAAATGGTAGTTCCATTCAGCGTAGCTTGGCTCCACCACGTGAATGCCACCTCATCATGAATGAGGTGCTGACACAGAGTAGAGAAGCTTATTGATGGGGAGAGAATGACCTGATAGCAGAGAACCTGGGAAGCAAACCTCAGGCTGGGATGGCCAGAGTTGACAGTATTAACATTGCTTGAAAGGGAAAGATGAGACACTATATTGAAAAGCTTTACATCCCAAGGAAATTAATTAAGCATCCTAGAACAGGAAAACCTTCTAGTACTTTTCCTTTTGTAACCCAAAATGGGAATTTATTCCCTGAAACCCCTACCATGAAATCCCAAGGATCGTTCCTTGCCCACACCCCTAACATGATTTCCCAAGGATTGCCACTTTCCCACTACCACGAATTTCCCAAGGATCACCCCTTGCCCCTTTTATTATTTTCTTTTAAAGTATCTATCAATTCACCCTCCCTAGTCGTAGGCCATTAAGGAATCACCATCGCAGTTATCAGCAGTTCATTTACATCACGTAGGATTTCCCACTGTATCCTCTCAGCCCCAAGCTAGAATTTTATACTCAGAATTCTTGAAGATTTCTCATGGTCTCATTATCCATCCTGACCACATACAACACTATTATCATGGCCTCAGGTCTCCCCTCAGTTGACAATGCACTTGCACCATCTACAGATAAAGACAGTCACAAGATTCTACACAGGACAGGATTTGTTGGTTTTTCTCCCTCTCAGAGGTGAAGACAGGCACATTTATTTTGAATAGGTTAGTATAGCTCATGTTAAGAAAGCCATTTTCCTCCAGATACTCCATATAGCAGGATTATAGTAGCTTGAGGACTAATTTTTTTTTTCCATCTTCTTTGAGTTGCGGTCTTTATGACGATATTACTTTTATGAAACTCAGTCCCTCCCCTATGATAGTCAATGTCACAGGACTTCATTATGGTAATTTTTTATATGGCCTGTGCATGGTGAAGAATTTATGGGACACGAGCAAAGTTAAATTGCCCAAGGGATACATGTATGGTTGTAATTATATGGCCTATAGTAATATACTGAAAATACTATTGTTTACCACAAATAACGAAAAGAAAGTCAATTTCTTATATTACAAGGGCAGTGACTGACTGAATCATTTTCAACTGGCAAATACAAGGAAATCTTTGACTATACAATACGAACTGAATATTACTCAATCAATTGCAAGATATTGAGCCAATAGACATGTTAACACATGTCACTAGTGGAGAAGCCAATAGAAATACAGATCCACATCGACTAGACTAGTGCCTCTTTGGCATTCACAGCTATTATTTCCATTTTATAAACAAGTTGTTTGTGTAAGTAGGCAAACTCTGTTAGTATATAAGCTACAGCCAGGACAACATAATTTTTTTTTGAAAATTGATAATACAAAGGTTTATTATTGAATGACAAGTTCATAAGCTTCATTTGGAAATTGCAAATGATATGTGATTACAGGCCCTGGGGGCCCTGCCAAGGTTTGAAAATTGATAATACAAGGATTTATTATTGAATGGCAAGGTCATAAGCTTCATTGTGAATGGAAATTGCAAATGATATGTGATTACAGGCCCTACGAAGGTAGAACTATAGCAAACATTTTGATCAAGAGCATTCTCTTTCTGCTAATAGGAATAGTTTATTTGTTTACTAAGTTTGATTTTACCATATTGCAGACAATAATACCAATTTTGGTAAAAATATCCGTGGCTATTGACATTTGGAAGTTTTAAGAAGCTGTTCGGTTATATGGAACATGTTTCATGGTGGCATCATATCATATATCAAATTGTTCGATGATATCATTATATCATGACACATGTTTGATTTTGCCATCGGATCATGTAAATAAAATTTATAATTTTAGCCACAATTGCAGATTTGTGTCAAAAAACAGATGGGAAACTGTCAATCAACTTAGAAACAAATACAGAGTGGTCACAATTATTGACCTTCACGCTACAGAGACATCACAGATCCAGGATGTTATTATCACATCCACTTAATACACTATTATTTTACATAAAGAACTTGACTCCATTAGTAAATAAAAGTCAAAGTGAAGCCCTTTACCACTTCTCATTTAGAAATTCCTATTAGCAATGTCATTAATTGTTCATTTATCTTTGTACATTTTACAGATTTACTCAACTGAAAGATAAACCACAACGTAATGTCCCCAACAAATTATCAGCACCTTGTTCAAATTAAATGCACACTATTTTATTTATCACATAGAACAAAACCATTCACATGTGAATTCACATCTCAAGCAGATCAAAACACATGAATACAACAGCTTGGGTAAATTGTTTTTTTCTACTATTTAATTATAAGTTAGAAACTTGCAATATTAAAATATAATTCCTCTTAAAGTTAGAGTGGCTAAGAATTAGCCGAGCTGTGGTCTATCAGCTACATGGAGCTATTGAAATCCTGACAGGCATGCTCCCTCCTTGCGTTTGGTTTTTATATGTTATTGATATTGATGTGACCTTCAAGAAATTATCAAGATTGCAAAATGTAACATTCTTCATTCAAGTAAAGGAAGGTGAGACAAATTATTCCCAGGTCTACCATTTATCCAAAATATGGATTCCCACTATAAAAAATTAAAACCAGCTGAAGGAAAATAATTTTGACTTTGAGCTTGCAAAGCTTAAGGCTGATGCATAAGTCCATGCTTATTTGGTACCAACATTATCGCTAGGGCTTGAAAGGTCAGCATCACTTTTTTTATCAAGATTCAACCACTTAAAATATTGCTCACAGCTGGGTTCTAGTGATCTAGGGTAATTTCCAAACATTTTATCTTACAAGTTACGAGATACATGCAAGTTCTGAACATACCACAAAAGCTGCAAGGGAATTTTCCAGTGTTTCCTCAACAATAAGATGACACGCCAAATTGGATTCTAACACTGGCTAATAAGCCATGTTTGGAAAAAATGAACAAAATTAGTTGGACTAGTGTCTCTTTGGAAGACATGGCTATAAATGTGATTAGTAATTTTGACTAATTGATGGATATTTCTAGCACAATAGTTACAAACCAAGTAGTCACTCTAATCGGATGGCTAGCAGTACCAGCAATTTAAAAGGCCAATGACTAAGTAAAATATGTTATTTATAATAGGTGTGAGGTCATTAGAACAATCAGTGAAGCATGGGTTCATGATGAGAAACAGACCTTTCCTCATGCATTAGGCAATCACATTGGAAGCTGCAAGCATATTAAATTGCCATGGGATTAATCCATATTGAGGAACGCTATTAACCAATATAATCCAAGCTATCAAGATGTGCAGACAATTTAATGTCAAAGCATCCATGAGTTAAACAAAGATATCCAGAGGTGAGAATATTAGATATCATCTACAACCAATATACTCTACATGTACATTATTATTGCTACCATACACCATTATTTCTCCTGCAACTATTACCGCCATTCACAACTACAGTTGCCACCACCACTGCTCCAAATGTCCATAATCACTGCTCCTACACTTCACTGCCTAAAACCATTATGTTGATTAGCCTATCTAATTTCTATTGCTCAACTCATCAAGCTCTCTTAGTCATTAAATTCAAAGTTACTATCTTATTGATTATTGTCATCATCACTCTCAGTGGTGCCTCTAACGTCTCTATTCAAACAGAATTAAAGTCTTTGGTCAAGTTATATAAGCTAGTATCATACATTGATCAAATGCATTTGAAGCAACCTGCCTACTATTCTCTGTTTTGCATGTGTCAATGAGAATTATACCTTAAGTGTGATGATGCATTTTTGTTCTGAAGCTTCTTGCTATCAACAGTATACCACAAGTTTTAGGCTTGTTGATTCCTTTTAGGATCCCTTCAGTTTGTTGGCCTTGTTCTGCAAACCACTCATTCAAGACAGTGTCAATGACTATAATATCATGCCAGCAAACTCTAGAAGATCTTTGTGCTTACCGAAACTGTATGATCTTCAAAACTTACTCACCGCAGGTATACTTCAGTTAGGCCCATAGGAGGACTATCATGAAGACTTTAGGATTATTTTCATACAAAAGGTTATTGTCACAAGGGTGTTGTATCAAAAAATTGCAATGATAGTCATTTAATCATGCATTGGAAGATCAGATCGTGGATGCTCTATGCACTCTACTTGAATTACTACCATATCCTGCCCTTTTTGCTTTTAATTTCCTTTAGAATACAGGGCAGAAGCTCTCTTATTTTTCTGAGAATTGTAGTAATGAAATTGTAGATACTTTTTAGCCTGCCAACATTGATGTGAAGCCAAAATTCTCTTTTGAACACGGATAATGTGGATACTGTTAAGATTTTGAGTTCATGGTAACAGTTCATCGCAGACATATATGAAACCCTGAATGCTGACATCAAATACTTAGAGAGAACTCTAAAAAATGTATGCTAT
Source organism: Pinus albicaulis (assembly GCA_034641835.2). Lineage (NCBI taxonomy): Eukaryota > Viridiplantae > Streptophyta > Pinopsida > Pinales > Pinaceae > Pinus > Pinus albicaulis. The sequence continues at coordinate 32,154 of JAXQQM020070873.1, read as the reverse complement.
AACGTGCAATACATCATATAAAAAATATAAAGGACAAGATCTAACCGTCAAACCTGCTACTGTCTTCACACCATGTCTGAAAGAAAACTTTGCTACGACCACTACAGAAAATCACTTTATTCACAGAAGCTGCAAAACTGACCTAACTAAACTACTCCCTAGTCTTACTTTTATGACAGAAGCAGAGTGCAAAGGTTTACGATTAAAGTGGACCTAATAAAACAATTAGATGCCTAGGAGAATGCACCCTGCTTGCAACAATATATATTTTAGATATCTCATTTCTTCAATATCAATTTTTGATACTGGCTAGAAGTGGAGTCAAGTGAGAAACGTTGAATGGTTCTTTTAAGTGAGCTAGACACCAAACTTGATTTGAGCATAATCTCAACTAACTTTGTATTAAAGCTCCAATGTTTAACAGAATTCCTGTTAATCTCATTCTCTTTAAACAGTGAAGGCCACTCTCTTTACGCAAGTAACTGTGATATTTGTATATAGGGTTACCTAATCATCCTAAGAAGGGCTCCAAGATAAAAATGCACCACTTATAATTAGGGCATTTGCAAATAAACACTCATTTATGAAGTAATAAGACTGAATGCACCCTAACAATTCCCTTAAATATCTCAACATATGCTCATGAAGGAAGAAGTGGCCTTCCGCTCAAGGATTCCTCGTCCTCATAAGAAATATCCTTTTGGGAATTTTTATACTGATAGCAGCTGGCTAAGAACATGTAAATGTAGAGATTGATTGCACTCAGAGAGGCTAGAAGCCAATAAAAGTAGTCTAAATGAGCTTTGTTCAAGTTGTTTGTGAACCAGAAACCCCCCTTGCTTCTGCAACTAACCTTCTCAGTAACTGAAATAAGGAAGCTGCTAATGAAACTAGAAACTCCTACAACACTCAGATTCACAAAAATACCCAGGATTTTCATAGTGTCTGGCATCTGATCATAAAAGTATTCTTGTATTCCTACCATTGCAAATACATCCGCTATGCCAAATAGCACATATTGTGGAAGCAGCAGAAAAATGCTCAAGGGATTTGTTGCATTGGGCAGGTCCATCAGTCCATTGTCCTTTGCTACCTCGATTCTTCTAATCTCTATCAATGCGGCAAAAATCATTGATATAATGGAGAAAAACATGCCAGTGCCTATCCTTTGCAGCATACTAATCCCCCGTTCATTCCCTGTCAAGCGCCTTGCAATTGGAACAAAGATGCGGTCATAAACAGGCACCAATAGGAGAATAGATAGGCTAGTAAAACACTGTAAGCTTGCAGCAAGGATCTCAAAATGTGTTCCAATATTTCTATCCATTGTGCTCCCCTGTTTTGTGAAAAATGTTGAATATTGTGCAAAGACAACCCCATACATCAAACATGCCATCCAAATTGGTAACAGCCCAAGAAAATCTTTCACCTCTTCAACCTCTTGGACTGTGCATAGTCGCCAATTGAAGGTTGTTTTACACTCATCGTCCAACTCATCTTCAATTGTATCTTTGTCAAGAAACCTAAAAAATGAGAATGAGGATATGCATCACAAATATCTCAGTTCATCTAAAATTGAATATGCTCTTTGCTACCAAGGAGATGGAAGCAAGATGCTTCATATGTATGGGTTTGTTGATAATGAAAACTCGACCGGTGCATATCTATTTACATTGTTTGGAGTTGTGAATTCCGTGTAAGACACAATAAGCGGATGCTCGTTCCTAATCGAGGTAAAGTACATTGCAACGTCAAAGACTTCGAAGCACATTTTTTGTTTGTCACAATTATGCACAGATATTGGACTTTGAACATGGACCCATTCCTACTTGTTACAATTAGAATGCAATTACCTTGGGAAAGAATCACAAGTTGTATCCATGGAAAAATCATATCACGGTGAAATTCTACTATTTTAGAGAGGTTTAATTGAGTCTAGTGAGGTATCAATACTCAAGGCTAGGACTTAAGGTAATGAAATATGTTCTTCAACTAAAGCAATGGATAGGAGGAAATTCGCTTGGTGTAGGGGTAAGTTGGGTATTCATCCTTGAACAATGTATTGCCAAGTGGGAAATTGTTAGGGTATTCCCAATTGCATAACATGTCACTGGCAGATTCTATTTGTAAATAGAATTTGCAAAGAAAGTTTTGGATTGCATTCTTGTATTTCAGAAGTGAAGTTGTTTCCAAATTGCATTCAGAATTTTAGAAGCAACATCATTTTTGTGTTTGCACATTCTTTATAAAAGAAGACAAATAAAAAAGGTGAGCAATAATTTGTTCCTGATACGAAAAAAATCTTGGTTGTTGTATGTGCTTCTTTGCTATGGTTGTTATATTGATTAAATTTCATCTTTATGTTGAAGATATTTACATTGTAAATTATTTGTCCATTTGTTATAGGTTGCACTCAAAGTTTAACAATCATAACTCATAATCATCCTTTTAGCCCAAGTGAAACCTAGCAATAGTGCATGTTACTCCGGTTATGGAGACCAAAGACCTAGGTATAACACAATAAATACTAATAGATAATAAGCATGTAGACAAAATCAATAAATGAGAGTTATATATTGTAGTTCTTTAAATTGAACAAGCTCCTTGCTATTATTGAACCATGTGATTTAACTCACCCAATCAGAACCAACTAAGATGGTGCTTTCATAACAAACACAAGTATCCATGTGAAGAGTGCCTTCTTAGATTAACCTAACCTTCTTTACCTTCATTAAAATCATCATTAATTATTTTAAAATGCATGTCAACTAATGATGCATCTCTACCATTAGGTTCTTTTGCACAATAGCTTCACTTGTAACAATATATATTTTAGATATCTCATTTCTTCAATATCTGTTTTTGATACAAGCTAGAAGTGGAGCCAAGTGAGAAACGTTGAATGGTTCTTTTAAGTGAGCTAGACACCAAACTTGCTCTAGTGAATCAAAGAGCATAATCTCAACTAACTTTGTATTAAAGCTCTAATGTTTAACATAATTCCTGTTAATCTCATTCTCTTTAAACAGTGAAGGCCACTCTCTTTACGCAAGTAACTGTGATATTTTTATATAGGGTTACCTAATCATCCTAAGAAGGGCTCCAAGATACAAATGCACCACTTATAACTAAGGCATTTGCAAATAAAAACTCATTTATGATGGGACACTTTCAACATAGAAATCAAGGATAGCATGTACTGTACCTAGCTCTACAATTTGTCTTGCCTGAGAGTAATGCCACTCTGCCTGAACAGAGATACCTTAACAAATCCCTTAAATATCTCAACATATGCTCATGAAGGAAGAAATGGCCTTCCGCTCAAGGATTCCTCGTCCTCATAAGAAATATCCTTTTGGGCATTTTTATACTGATAGCAGCTGGCTAAGAACATGTAAATGTAGAGATTGATCGCACTCAGAGAGGCTAGAAGCCAATAAAAGTAGTCTAAATGAGCTTTGTTCAAGTTGTTTGTGAACCAGCAACCCCCCTTGCTTCTGCAACTAACCTTCTCAGTAACTGAAATAAGGAAGCTGCTAATGAAACTAGAAACTCCTACAACACTCAGATTCATAGCAATACCCAGGATTTTCATAGTGTTTGGCATCTGATCATAAAATTATTCTTGCATTCCTACCATTGAAAATACATCCGCTATGCCAAATAGCACATATTGTGGAAGCAGTAGAAAAATGCTCAAGGGAATTGTTGCATTGGGCAGGTCTATCAGTCCACTGTCTTTTGCTACCTCGATTCTTCTAATCTCTATCAATGCGGAAAAAATCATTGATATAATGGAGAAAAACATGCTAGTGCCTAGCCTTTGCAGTATAGTAATCCCCCGTTCATTCCCTGTCAAGCGCCTTGCAATTGGAACAAAGATGCGGTCATAAACAGGCACCAATAGGAGAATAGATAGGCTAGTAAAACATTGTAAGCTTGTAGCAGGGATCTCAAAATGTGTTCCAATATTTCTATCCATTGTGCTCCCCTATTTTGTGAAAAATGTTGAATATTGTACAAACACAACCCCATACATCAAACATTCCATCCAAATTGGTAACAACCCAAGAACATCTTTCACCTCTTCAACCTCTTGGACTGTGCATAGTTGCCAATTGAAGGTTGTTTTACACTCATCGTCCAACTCATATTCAACTGTAGCTTTGTCAAGAAACTTGAAAAATGAGAATGAGGATATGATGTATTCTAGATCAGCTTGCAATTCTGCTTCAATCTCAACCATTCCAGTGACCTGTTGTGCAGGTTCATCTGTTGCAGTTCCTTTTGCTACATGTGGCTAAGTCCTTTTAGCACCTTTGCTCACCACACAAGAAGATTGTCCTTTACTTCTCCTTGTCTTTGTATTTATACTTTTCCAAGGGGTGTGAAACCCCAACAGTCCTGTCTCTTGGTCTCGCTGGCCAAACTGAGCTGACTTGACCCTTAAAGCAACTCATACTTAAATTAGATTATTAAATGTCTTTCCTTGGGTTCCAAGCCCACTCCTTTGGGTCCAAAACCCCAAACAACAAACCAGAAAACCCCAAGGGTTTTTCCAAGGGGAAATACCTTCTGAGCTACCCAATTTCAACAATTCTTGGCAAACTTAAGCTAGGACTATATGTCCATTTCCAAAATGCTAGAAATTAAATTACATTACCTTCCTCAATATGGTTTTGTAGAATCCATTAAACCTATTAAAATAGACATTCATTTGCTTGGCAGAGTAAGATTTGTTAAATCAACTAGAAAAGACAGTCATACAGATAAGCCTGTATCTACCTCTGCACCCAACATGTGTAAATAGAACTACAGAGAAAATTTCAATTTTAACCATTCCATCTAGTCTGAGCAATACATCATCAACATTTATATCATTCATCTTTTATGAAATCCAAGCCATAATTTTAATGTCTAAGGTCTATACCACTTTGTTTTGTCTACTAAATACTGGCAACAGAATATTTTTGGTCCTGTTTTGTTGGCTTTGCATTATTTGTGGCCTTGATTCACCAAGGAGTAGTTCAAACTTCAGAGACAGTGCACATTGATTTAATTGACAGGCTGGTGCGACTGTAAAAATATCCCTCTATGCCTACTTCCATGTCAAACCACAATTCCAAACCCCGTGAACAACAGGAACTTCTTAGGTTTAAAGGAAAAGCATAATTTGTATGCACTTCAACCTTGAAAATTAAACACGAAACATGAACATGTCATACTAAAGGGTGGGCTATACACAAAAGTATCCCAAGAGTTACTGCAATAGTTACAATGCATAGGAATTTGGGCAACTCCAATGCCTGGTAAATTCAGGACAGTTTATTGATATTATTTTCGTTTCAGAGGGAAACCTATTGAAGATTTTCTTAAGATTAAGTGTAACTAAAAGTCTAAAACCAGTTAGTGGTAGTGCTTTTTCAGTGTTTCCCAAGTAAGTCGGCGAGTAATCTAAGAAACACTAAACACGAAATGTCATACTAAATAGCAAGCTATAAACAATTATTATAATCACAATGGAAATTGTCATTGCACCAGTATGGTGCAACTGATCAACTACGTTGGGCCAATGACTTCCTTTCTAGATAAATATTCACCTGATAGTGAAGTCAAAAAACATGTTTGTTGAGAGGTTGAAGATTTGCTTGCAAGTCTCCAACTAAAAATAGTGTCTGTTGCCAATAGACTTCTGGGCATTGACATTGTAGCAATCCCCGAGTTCTAAATAAAAAACAGTGGGGTCGTTTATATATCTAATCTAGTTATTAGCCGAGTAAGCTCTGCAGAACATTAACGTCAAAAAATTGGGCACTTAGTATCACCAGATTCATCGAAGCACAATGGAGAAAACTTTAACAAAATTAAAAATGCATAGCACCCAATCCAATTCTTAACAGAAGAATTGTTTATCTTGCCAGTGTCAATAGCTCCCATAGAGTGCTAAAAAAGCCACTCACTCTTCTTCGGGAATCTCAAAAGGTCTTCTTCCTCTATATGCTTATAAGATATGCAATCCCAATAAAATAAAAAAGTATACCCAAACTCCAAAGTAAAAAAACAACACACGCATCAATTGGTATGCAAAAAGGACACCAATGTATCCTTACCTGGCCCCTGCCTTAGAAGAATTTTTAGGAATGATCTTTGCTACAACTTTTGTTAACAATTCATTTGCAATGTCAATGTCTGTATTATGATGGTTCAGCTTGTGCAGTTGTTCAACTTTAATGACACTGAAGCTTACTTGCTACTGTTAGGGAAAACCAAACAATGAAGAATTAAAACATAGCATACAGGTTTCTCTTAAATAAGCTATATTGATGAATGCTTACATATGATGCCTTCAACAAATCATGAATGGATGCCAAAGACTACTGTGACAAGCTTGAAGGCATTTTTTTAATAAGCCTGAGGACTTTTTTTTATTGGCAATATCTCTTCTAAAATACCGAAGGTGATCATGCTTTCTAAACCTATTTTCTCAAAAGCCTGGAAACTTTTTTGGACTGGAAACGTCTCTTATTAATTTGCAAAGGTGATAATGGATTCTTAACTTGTTTTCTCTGTCCACCTCCACGAGAAACTGTTTTCTCATGTGAGATCCCAAAAGTTTTTTCCGCCTTATTCCATTCCATATTTTTATGGTCTTATCACAGTTTTTCTCATAACAAAAGGTAAATCTATCCAGATGATCTTCCCAGTAAGATTTGTCATTTTCTCAACAAAAGAGTAGCTCTTAAATATGTTCAAAGATTAAGACAATCCATTACATGCCATTAAGAGCTCATCTACCAAATATTCAAATCCCTGAGCTTGTGAGAACATGGTGTGACCAAAATTGAGATGTACCTTCATTGAAAAAAATGCATCTCACTCATTGACATGATCTACATCATCGAAAATTATGAGGGCATGGACAGATTTAAGATGTTTCTAAGCATCTCTATAGCTTAATCAATATGATCAATTTGTCAATCCAACTTCATCAAACTCTTAAAAATGAACAAGACCTAGGATCCACAGTAATTTGAATTTCTTTTTAAGAATTCTTTTACAACTAGTGTCTTTTCTACTCCACCCAAGCCCACGATTCACACAAACTCAACTTTCATGCTTTATTGCTACCGGAATAATGTTGTCTTTTCAAAATTTTTGAACTTCTCATCCAGACCAGTTGGATCTTTAGCCACATTGAAGGGTAATAATTTGGAATTTTTCATGACGCCTTGAATAACCCTGCCCATGAATTTCGCATCGTGACTAATCAGTCTACCAGACACACATTACTTTAAGTATTTGTGCTTTTCTAAAAATCATCTAAAATCTGAATTGAAATTAAAATTAAAATTAACCATTTAACCCTAAAGCTTATACGCACTTGACTGCTTAAAAAATCCAAACCTAGAGCAGATCTATAGTAATAGATAATACAATCAGTATAGATGTATCTCCGCCAATATATCAATACATCAATACAATCCATATAGATGCATCTACACAAAATTTTGCAGTGCTTAAAGATGTAATATGGTCTATCAATACAAATCCATTTTCACAAAAAATTGCAATGCTTAATAGATATATTTGTAGAAATACAACTTAAAATTTATACAGAAACAAATACAGGGCTAACCTGTTACACGCCTTGACTTGAAAGCTGAGAGAAAGATGTCTAAGAGGCCAGTTCTCCCGTTTTCAAGTTTATGGACATCTCTTTTTTCTTTTTTGTGAATTTACAATGCTTGGGCATACTAGTAGCCCATCAATGTCTATCTCTCGTATCCTTGCCGACTTTTTTAAGAATTTCATTCAGAAATGTTTGGCCTATATATGCATGAGGCTTTCAAACACATATTATTCAGCCTCCTATCACACCAGATCAGTGAGGATCTGTGAGACCTCACCTCGCCACACGATATCTCAGATCTGTTTCTGGCAAATGGACTAGGTCAATAGGCAAACTCCCAGACAACGATTTAGTGGACAATCCACACTTTCCACAGGCTCTTCATCCGACGGACAGAGTTTGTTGAGTTTTCTTCAGTGTTGTTGAGTTTGTTGAGAAAATTGCGCAGCCGTTTTCTGATGCTGCCGGAAGATTGAATGTGAACAGAACGGAAAAAAATGCAATGGATAATGAAATTGATTTGTAAAAGAATTTAACTGTAAGAGGCAGAGGTTGAACCGTTTTTGCAAGCATGGCAGATGAGCTCAACCGTCTCCTTTGTTCCATGATGATGCCGGTAAGAGGGATCGATCGAATTCGTTTGCAACATCAGAGGGATCGATGGAATTCGTTTGAAATGTTGCAAGCACACTTTGAAACTGGAAAATTTATACAAAAATTTGAGGTGGAAAGGCCAGATGCTCAGGAAATCACCTCCAATTTCCAAGCCCCAAGCTCCAACCAGTAAAAAATGGGGTGAATTTCTCCAACTTCCAGGCCCCAACTAGTAAAAGATGGGGCGAAATCCGCTCCAAACCAGAAAAATCGGGAGGCGAATGCAGGGTGGAAGGTTTGTGCGCATTTATTTTTTTGGACTAACCTCTAATAATTTTTTTTTTATAGATAATTATAGGGCTAATTTTATAAATCTATACAAAATGGGTTTATATTAAAAATTCGCCCCTCTAAAATTTAGAACTCCTTAAAAATGATATGAGAGGGATAGGTTCCTGTAGCGCCTTCCCGCCTCTCAGTTTAACTAAGAGTTCAACAAGATTAACAATAACGTTTATACTATTAACTGTGCTCACCGTAAGGTAGTACAAGTGAGATCAATAGACCAAAATTTGAGATAAAATGCATCTACCACCAAGCGATAAGAACTTACTTGTCCATTTGTATATCTTACTTTTAAATTGATCAATCAGCGAAATCCCGTCTTTATTTTGATTAAGAACAAGGTTTGAGTCTAAAACCCAAGTAGGTGATGCCTTGCAAGACATGTTTCTTGTCAATCCCCATAAACTCTGCGATGAATTTAATTTCTTCCTCGTCACCCAAATCATATAATAAGAAGGATTTGTTTTTGTTGATATATAGCCGCGTAACAGCTCCAAAGCGAGTGAGAATGAAGTGCAGTAGAACCATTGATTTCTATTAAGTTTACCAAAAACCAACAAGTCATTCACAAATAAGGAATGAGTGATACATACAGAAAGAGAGAGTGCCAATCCATCAAAGTAGTCCTTGTTTTTTGCCATCTTCATCAAGTCGCTGAAGCCATCCATTATAAAAATAAAAATAAGTGGAGATAAGACACATCCCTGCCGAAACCCTCTTTCAAAAAAAAAAAAAATATCCTTCAGTTATTTCTGATGCAAAATGCACCACCACCTCATATTACACTAAAATTAAAACCTTATAAATAGTTACAGTATACATATTAGATGTCATTGAACATTTTGAATTTCAATTTTGTACAATAAAGAATATTTACTGGGTTAAATCTAACTATCCACATAGTTTTTATATATATTAAAACGAAATGAAAAGAAGGATAAACAATGTAAGTAAGTGGTGTTGCACCATTTTAATTTTTAAATGATCTATTATATTTTCCAAAATAGTAAGTATTTTGAACAAGTAAGAATATTTATTGAGGTTAAATATAATTAATCGTTTATTTTTAAACAAAATTAAAAATATGGAAGGCATCTTAATTCTCAATTTCAAATTTTTAACCAAAAAAAATTTTTTAACCAAAAAAATCCAATTTATAACAAATTATAAACCAAAAAAATCCAATTTATAACAAATTATAAAGAAAAAAATAAACCACTTAATATTACGAAAAAATAGATTTATTATTTTTAATAAAACAAATTGATTTTACATTTAAAATATATATATATAATAATGGCGTTTTATGTAATAGATTTATTAAATTTATTTAATATAAAATCTATTTTATATATTAAATACAATTAAAAACCTGCAGCCTGCTCGGATTTCCACGGGACAGAGCGGCTTTCCGACACACCAAGGCAGCTCCATTGACCCAAGTAGGCTTTCACCCCAAAGAATAAGTTGCTTTTCGTCCGCAATTTTTCTTTTGAAAAAAACAACTTTTAAAAAAAAATGGAAAACTAATAGTTTTATAGATTGTTTTAAAATTGTATTTTGTTGGTATTTGTGCAGAGTATGGTGATAATTTGTTTTTTTTTTCAGAAGAAAAAAACGCTGTTTTGTCTATATTAGATGTAAAAACAGTCCATAATTCAATACAATACACTGAGTAAAGATTCCAGATCTCCGATGTGGAGTAGAGAGACCTAGAAATCAGACAGAGTAATGATCACAATACATCTACAGGGGCAAGATTACGCCTAATGATGATCCCCATGAACATTCCAAATACAGAGAGGCATCTAGCCCAGGCATCGGAAAGAAGTATACACAACACGACATATACAAAAATCCGGTATGTAAAAACAACCGAATCTCAGAGAAAACAAAAATAATAAGCAAAAACACTAGTCGGGAGAGCTAGTGATCCGACAATCATAATCCAGTTATACCATTATCAAGAGCATCCAAAGATGGTCAAATACTCAAAATAATTTAGGGGTAGTCTAACAATTTCACAAAATAATTTTGATAAGAATAGCAAAATTTTTGGTGAATGTATTGAAAATCTAGATTATAATTGTTTTTAATGGTGCTAAATCAATTTCCAAAAAAAAAAAACTATTCAAACACTCTTAAATTTTTATTTTACCCAATTCCAACAAAAACTTGCCATCCCAATTATCTATTCTATATTCTGTGACATCCGTAGACAACTCCCCTCTCACTATAGCCATGTCGATATCCAATGTTCTAGCTAGGATTTCATACGCTTGTTTAGTTTACTATTATAGTACGATTTAATGTAGAAAATTTCATTTTGTATTTACTGGTATCACCGGAATTGGGGTTTGACCACTGTGCACAGGGTTTAAATCTTAACATTGCTCCATCATATCTGCATCTTAACATTTACGGCGTATTTATTTTTTGTTTGGTCCAGGCATCACTTGTTTATATATTTGTATAATTTTCTGGATTGAATTCCCGGTCTAAGTGGTTGAGATCACCGCGTCCTTTGGTCGGTCTTGTTGCGTGTTTGTAAACTCTAAATACTGGCTTAATGTCTTTAGTTGTATGGCTACCTTTGGAGATTGTAATTTTCCTGTTTCTATTAATTTTCCCACTGCTTCTTGCTCGACATTTACATACAGGGTTTGTGTAACAGTTTTGTTTTCGACTTATCTCTTTAATGGCGCAGTGTGCTTCCTCTGTTACAGTTGAATAACTTATTTCATCTGCCATGGTTTGGGTTGCTCATTTTCTGTGTTATGAAGCATATGGGTCTGTTACATATTTAATTCGTGGGCTACATGTTATGGTCATATTCCGAATGAAGATCAAAACTCCTGTCTAGTATCTTATAGTAAATAGTTTTTGCATCATTATTCTCCAGAATATACCGGAATTCGAAGCTCTAGCTTGTTTTTGACAGTGGTATCGAGCGTCTGAAAAAAGTAATAGAATGGCTTAGAATTTGGCAGAGATTTTGAAAAAAATTGACAAGAATCTTGTTTACAGTTGTTAAATTTTAGTATTTTGGATGTCTTAAAGGTTTTTGATATTGCTGAATCTATTTCTACTTTCAAAAATAAATTCCAAACATTACAACTATCTCATTTTTAAAATTTTACTAAATCTAATTCTAACAAAAAAAAAAAACCTGCAGTCCAGACTATTCTAGTAACTATTCTAGACAACTTTTAGACAGACTGTTCCAGGATAGGCCGTTAAGACGGCTGAGCCAGGGAACTAACCCTGGTACAGGTTTACCCAGTATTTAATAACCCCATTCTATTATAACGAGTTAACTAGTAACTTGATCCGGGTGTCTTGCTTGTACAGTTACATTACTATAGTTATTTGCACATGAAAAGATTATTAACATTAATATTCCAGGCTATAATCATAATTTTTTTATTATTCATCAGGTCTGCATGATTTTGCGCAAGAAACATAATTCTTAAATCTACCTGAACTTAGCACTTTCCTCTTTACAGTGTAAATTACAGTAACTATATTATTTTCAATTAACTAAGAATACTGGTCTATTTTTCCTCCTTTTTTTCGATTCGAAATACGTTCGTATTTAGTCATTTCCAGAGTTATCTATTCATAGATATCAAAAAACAATGTTCAGATGTAACATTTCCATAAACATATTTACATCAATCTAGAGACTAGTTATTTTACTGGATTCAGTCTTTCCTAGGGACATTTCAGATATGCACCAAATATATCAAACCAAAGAAAAAACTTATATGTTTCATTTACAGAAAAACATAGGCGGTAAGAAATACTAACTAGGATTGCACAAAAATACTTATTTGTTCAAGATTAGTAGGTTGCCACAGGAAATCATTGGAGAAGGAAGAATGCTCCTCTCAACTTTTGAGAAAGGTGTTCCAACCAAGTTTCTTTTCAGCTAACAAACTCCTTCAGAGTCAATTTTCTTAAGTACAGTTTTTCTAAAACAAAAACTACACAAGTTTATTTCTGAATTCCACTAATTCCAACCAGCTCAAGAATCCCTTACTTCATAAATCTCACAGTTTTAGAATTAAGAATCCCTTGTTTCATAACTCTCAAGGTTTCAGAGTTTTGTATGGAAATTATACTGACCATACCTGCCTTACCTCAAGAGCGTCCTGTTTGAGGTAATAAATTCTCTTCCCTTCTGAGGATTGAAAGTGTCTTGTTTGAGATAATAAATTCTCTTCGTTCTAAAGATTGGTTCAAGTATTTTCCTCTAATACCTTTTTAGCTCTTTTGCCCAAACTGGGATATTTATTCCTAGAGAAAAGAGTAACTCTCCATTGACAGTAAATTCTCTCGACAGAGCATTTCCACCATCCCGTGATTCCTCGGAAACCATAGCTAATCTTTTTAATTTAATTAAAATAAAATATTTTATATTATCATTACAAATAGCCTATATTCTACCAATTTAATAAAAAATCACATCTTCGCCCCCATCTAGCTAAACACGGTCGACTGATATAAGTATTATGAAACAATTCGTTATATTCCCAGATAGCTTCTCCCACTTTGATAGCACAAATTTTCCCCCAATTGAGAATGTGCATGTCTCAATTAAGAATGCTCCATCCACTAAACCTACATACACAACCACCAGGGTTGTCAGTAGTTGTCATTAGTTCCATTAATCGTTATTTGTTTAAGAATCATATGTGCTTCATTTCTACCTGTCCTATACATCATCAATTATTACTGATGTACCAAATAAGGATTGCATCATAACCTAACCGGGGTTAGTAATATGCAATCAATAAAGTTAGCACTAGATATCTTCTTATTTTATTGGTTCTTTCTTGTATCAAAAACCATTTGGCATCTCTAATTTCACGTATAAATTAAATCTAATGTCTCATTGTCCCAGTAGAACTACTAAGTTGTTAGCGTAATAAAAATTATTTTATATGCATTAATTATACATAAGTAAAGTTTTAGGATGATCTCCATATCTTGAAAGGTTTAAAGCAATCATATTGCTTCCCACTTATCCAAGTGGATTTAACTCTACCCAGGTTAGGATACCTTGCTTATTTTACTATTGTGCAAACTAAGTGTCATATCATTTTTTTAATTTTAGTTCTGTGTTATCTTGAATTTCAGATTGTTGATCAAAATTGCATGTATTATGGTTTCTGTGTACAACTATAGGTCTCTCTGTTTGCATTTAAATGCATCTTTTTACAAGATCTTTTTTTTTTTTTTCCACTGGGTTGTTCCCTTCATAAAATTTTGCAATTCTCATGGGTTGCTCCAGGGATCCTAGTTAATGCTTACCTTTTACACTGCGATTTTCAACTCTATCACTCTGGGTTAGATGTCATGCGCATCTGTACCTTGTACAAATTCAGTGACCATACATCTACACATATACACTTGCACATAAATATTTTTCTTATCAGTATACATCTTACCACATATAATTTGAGAGACAACACTGACTCTGTTTATGCAAACAAAGTCATATTGACATTTCTGCTTACTATAAGAGTTCTACTTTTTATGAGTTTATCCATTTTCATACACCTCATTTCCTTGAGAATCTCTCTGGTCTTGCTAGTTCCATCATTCCTAGAGCTGTTTTTATATATGAAACTCAGATTTTAGACCACAAGTAAGTCAATCGATGACATATCACACTTTAAGGGGATCACAAAAGATCCCTTCTTGGATTTTCTTGTTATGTTTCCTTTCTAGGAGTGTGCTTGATCATTTCCTCTACCTTGATCAGAATCAAAAGCCAAATTTTCTCTTTATAACCATATGCTTTTTTTTCGTAGTTATGAGTTACAATATTGACATATTCTTACCTCTAGTTTGTCGCTATTATATGATTTTCTTCTGATGCAGCTATTCTATGCATCAAGTTCGGTTGTAACTTCTATGTTATGCTATATTCCATAATATAGAGTTTTTCCTCCCTCTTATCAACATTTTTCATGGGTGTTCACATCTTTATGTTGAACCTAAGTATTTAGAGTAATGGATTCACTCCCCAAGGTGTGAATGAATCTGATACCCTTACACATTTGGTTAATGTAACAAAGTTTCCTTTCAAATGGTCATCAATTAACCCTCTTTACTCAGGCGATTTAACCTTAGTTATTTCATTGTTCATGCCCTTGTTATTGTGTTGGAATAATTGTTGTACCTTATGTGGGTTCTCTCTTTTGTTTTGTACATCCTCCTCCTGTAAAGGATTTATCACCTTGTGGTCTTAAATGGCGATGATAATTTGTTTATTTCATAGCAGTAGGGAATTAAATGGTCTCACGACCCAATTGTTAATTTATTTTAGGAGAGGGCTTGTTAATGATGCAAATTCCAATGGTAAAATGGTTTTGGACATTCATAGTTGTTCTGAATGACATGATTTCTCTAGTAATTTAATTTGGGATTTTTTAATCCTCTCGCGCAATTGATGTTGGTAGTTGCATTCTTAACTTCTAGTTTCCGACCTTTGTAACAACTGATATGAATTTCCTCCAACCATATGTTAACACTATGTCCTCTTTTGGGTCTTTACATCAATATTGTTCAAGAATACTCCATTTATACACTTGTTCCATGTGAATCCATTTGAATATGGTAGTGCAATGGTATAATTGCTTATCTACCTGTTATGCATGTCATTTGAGATTAAATGATTCTTTTTTTTTCTTTTTTTTTTAAAATTGATCTTGTTATAGTTTCTCATTAAAAATCATGATGCTTTGGATTATTTATTTATTTATATTTTAATTTTCTGTAAACGAGGAATTCTCATGATTCATAATTCACTTACATGTTGCACATCTATCAGTGTTTACCTTAGTCCTCCCAATGTTTTTTAACTAGCATTACAATACCTTTTATTCCTTTCGAGATCTCAAGAATTACACATATATAGTTTCATAATGTAAATTTTCTCTCCTACTTTATGTATCTAGCTTCCTGCCCAAAATAACTTTTGTTATAAGCGTGTTGTTTTAAATTAATGAAACACCTTTTCTTCATCCTTTTTGACAATTTATTTGTAATTTTATCATTCTCTCACGATTAGTTAATCATTCCTAAATACCATATGCATGTGCCAATCAAAACCTTCCTTATGGTCTCTTTGTTCTAGAGTTATATTGGTGCAAGTGTAGATACTTAGAGTACTTCTCTTCTAGTTTACAAATAAAGTGATAGTTATCTTTGTTTCCATAAAGGTGCTATTACATGTTCATATTTCTTTTGTGTGATTGACTTAGTAGGACTTATATTTACCATGTACTACATTGGTTCCTTCGTATGTTTCCACCAACCTTGCATTTTCACATAATGGGTGTGTGGGTCTCTAATTCAATGAACCTGCTAGTTATGCAGGTTTCCGACGTAGATTCTTTAATTATAAATTTTATTTATTTATTTACAGGAGATGACTAGTGAATTTACTCTACTAACATTGTTGTCATAATTACATCCCAAGCCACCATAAGTTATTCCTATTTCATTTTTAGGCCTATGGGAAGGATCTAACTTTAATGTATACATTTCTCTATTTTGTTACCCTTTTCAGGTTTAGATCTTCCCTCAATGATCTTAGCCAGCAATACCTAATTTAGGTATGTTCTATGTGTGTGTACTAAGTAACTAATACACTTAGACTCCTACCTTAACAAATTTTCATTTGATCTGCAAGGATTTGATTATCAAATTTTTTTTAAACACAAACTTCTACTAGTATCCTAATTACGTATTATAACGGTCCCCCTTTTTATCAGACATGTGTTCTTTATCTTGATAAAGCTTGAGAAGACATCCCTTTCTTCTTTTCTACAATTTTAGTAAGTAATTGAATTACTTATTTTTCATGGTTCTACTTCCATCAACCTTGTCTAGATACTACTTTACTGGTTATTTCCAATAACTATGTTGCATGGAATGACACTCCGTCCCCTAAGTGCTTCCTTATTTTAGCAGGATATCTATCATTTCTATATGCTTTTCTCTTGATTCTATGTAATTTCAACAATAATTTATCAACTTTCCAACTCCAGGTTGGCCCTTAGGCCTCACGGTTGAACCGAGGCTCTAATACCACTTGTAACATCTTCTGGCACTCAATTATAACAATTTTATTTTTTTAACATCTTCTGGCACTCACATATAACAATTTTCTTCTTTTAACATCTTCTCACACTCACATATAACAATTTTCTTTTTTACCTAGGAAATACTATGGTTAAGTACACTAACATAACATCATTATGGCTTATTTCATATTAATTTGTTGCACACCGCACATAGGCTAAGATTTATGTCTATGATACTTTTACATAATACTACATAGTTTAAAAACCAAGCCATAGTTGAATATTTGGAGGTATGGATCACTACTATCTATCCATTACCAAACAGAAAAAAAATTTACTACCAACAGCAAGTAAACCTTATTCCACAAATATCACTAACAAATACATCTTTTGTGCAAGCTATACAAATTTAAATACTATCAGAACCTTTCCTTTGAGGTAATTCAATGTTATCCATACGCTATCCTTTTTATTCATTACATTAATTGTGCATTAGTTGCGTTACTAATATAATTTCTAAGATTTATGGCGTACATCCGTGTGCTTGAACTTTGTATTGGAAATTAAATTAAATTAAATGTCACAATTCCTTTTGTACCGGTCTTGCTGGATTCCAATCTTAATCGGTCATCAGTCACCTGTACATAAGTTGGAGGTGCTAGTTCCCGAGACTACAGGTGCGCATGGGCTAGCCGTCGATCTCTAAGCCTCTAATCCGATGTGGTAAATTGTTTTGGAGGGGGTTAGGGTAACTAACCATACATGAACATTGCATGTGCCTCCCATTTGCCTCTCACCATTCTGGAATTGTAGCTCTGCAACACCCGATCTTTCCTATCTAGCAAGGAGGGTTCCACCCTCCTTAGGTTTGTAAATAATTATCCTTAGCTCTAGTTATTACTTTTTTTTTAAGATTGTTATTCATAGGTTCCTCACTTCATTGCAAGTGCGAAGTTTATTCTCATTAAGGTTATACTTTTTCTTCCACTCTATGTATGTTCTACTAGACTTTCCTTTCGCACGAGCATTCATTTTTTTTTTTACGTCCTTAGGTTTTTTTTTTGAATGCTTGTTGACTTTTTTTTTTCAAAAAGAAAAAAACTCTGATCATATATTATGTACCAGTTCAATCAATATTCAAAGGACCATTCATACCATTTACCAGTGTGCACCTCTGTCAGTTCAAAAGCACTGATAGTTCAGAAAAAACACCTGATTATACAAATCTGAAAATAGAGGAATAAGAAAAGGTTCATCCCTTGGTTCCTAAAAAAAACTTTGAGAAAACTCCAAAATACATCTAAAGTTTCTCAAGCTCTGTCCCTAAAAGACCCATCCTAAAACAATGGAGTTCCTCAGCAGGAAAACGAATCCTTTCCATCATTCAATAGGTAAACACCATCTGTAACACATGTAAAGACAGAAAATATCATTAAAAATACTAAAAAACAAAAAGACATTGACAATGTAAACCTGTAGCACAACTTTTTAGAGAAATTTTACAGTCCCTATCGTTCTGCTCCCTTCCAAATCAATCAACTCATAATGCATGTTCCCAAAATCCTCTTGCAAGCCTTTCTTTGATAAATAGTCAACCATTCCATTTTTCTACCTATAAATGTGATTAAAGTGTATATCAAAGAACATCTCATGGATCAGATAAATCCTATCCATCTAGGACCCCAATTTGCAAGGATTTAAGCTTGTGCCCTTGTTAAGGTTTTCTATTAAAACTTTTCAGTCACCCTAAACCCACAACTGCTGGACTCCAAGTTGTGATGCAAACCACAGTAAACCCCAGCATGCTAGAATTTCTGCCTGCATATTGGTTCCCTTCCCTCCATGCCAGAATATTTTATAGTGGTAATTTGGTGACATCCTGAGCCATGCCCCGCACCCACATCTAGAAAGTTGGGAGGTTCCGTTAAAAAATCCCGCTGGATAATGAATTTCCACAGGCCACATTCTTTTTGACAGATCCTCCAGTGGTTTCTACCTCTCTCTTAGTCCTTCCCATGATTAGATGATAAAGGCCACAGTCTTCTCCGGGCTGCATGCAACTTCTTCAAAGATCCACTAATTTCTAGCTCTCCAGATTTTCCAATGAAATAATGCTGGAATGACCCTAAGTGTAGTGGCACGCAGATGCCACCAAAGGATAAACTCTACCGTGTTAGCCAAATATAGAATATTGAGATTAAAAAACTTACCCAGTACCTCCATAACCTTTCGAGCATAAGCACAATTATAAAAAAGACGTACATTGTTATCCTGATTGTTCATACAGAGTCTGCAATATCTAGGTTCAATCCATATTTTTCTCTGTAAAATGTCCTAGGTAATATTTTTATACATCTTAATCGCCCATAGAAGGATTCTGATCTTCAACGGTGAATTGGTTCTCCAAATTCTTTTATAGATTCTAGACTCTTCGCAAGAATAAGTAGAAGAGGAAAGGTGATGATAAATATATCTTACAATCGGTCTCCCATTAGCCATCCTCTCCTTCCATATAAGTCTATCTCCATCACTGTTCGTTAGCAGCCCTTGGATTCTTAAAGTCCCATTGAAGCTATCCCAATCTACCTTTAAATGCTCAGTTAGAGACAAGTCCTCAGACGTCATCCATATCGACCTAACGGTTTACAGTATCCTTAATAATTTGTGTCAAAAAGAAGATCCCTCTTGTATTAAGAAAAATTATGATGTCCATGCTAAGGTTATCATGTTTAGAAATTCCATTGAGACCATCCTGTCCAATAAGAATCTTCGATCCCCCACTGAAGTGCTAGTTCAGGAAAGTTGTAAAACTCAGCCAACACTTACTGAAACCATTCCATATTATAGATCCTCCCTTTGACTGCTACTAGCCAGTGACATATAATTACTACATATTCTTTTTATTTAAGTATTTATACTTTAATATATTACTCCAAATACCACATGAGTTCAGCCCTCTCCAAATGGATTTCATAATCAAGGCTCGAAAAAATATGTGCAAGTATTTAAGACCCCATCCACCATTATCCATAGGTCTCATAATCAACTTCCATCTTGCCAAATGTATTTTTCTTTTATCCCTACCCTCACTCCACAGAAAATTAAGTAAGTTGCTCCTTATGCCCTTTAAAATTTTTTATGGAACCACATAAATATGTGCCCAAAAAACCATAATTTGTTGAATCACTGCCTGTGCTAAGATAAAACGAACTCCTTTGGACAACCATTTCGTAGTCCATCCCCTAATCCTTCTTTCTTCTTTCTCAACCAACCATTTCCAGTCCTTGATTCCATAATTTTTCAGTTTCATATAAAATCCCAAATATTTAAAGCCCAGATCTAATGCAGAATGCCTGAAGTTGAATAATGTACCAATCCATTCAGCCAGATCCATATCTTTGCCTCCATTATAAATACAGGATTTGCCATGATTGGCCACCAGACCTGATGCTCTACAAAATTTTGAAAAAATCCCATGAAAATCCAACCACGCCTCCTTCACAAGTAAGCCAAAGAGAAGTATATCATCCACAAAAATATTATGAGTAATCTCTTTGTGAAATTTGATCTGAATCTCTCTTATAGTGCCTCTGTAGACTACCCTGTTTAATTTGGTGCTCAATAAATCCATAATAAGAATGAAAAAAAGAGGGGAAAGAGCACAACCTGTACGTAATCCTTGTCCAGGTTTGAAGAAGCGTGTGGCCACTCCATTGATGATAATTTCCATGGACGTATTACAGACATAGCCCATGATCCAATTTACTGAGACCCTGTCTAGACCAATCCTATATAAGATTAGCCTCAGTAAGCCCCAATCTACCCTATCGTAGGCCTTGCTGAGGTCTATTTTGATAATCAGTGCCTTCAAATGCTGAGAGTGAATGGAATGAATAATTTCCTGGGTAGATGCTACCGCATCATGGATACTCCTATCCTGTAAGAAACCAGCCTGTTCAAGTGTGATAAAGCGGGATAAAATTTCTTCATTCTCTCAACAATAATCTTTGAGATAATATTATACTGTGAGTTACAGAGGGATATCGGGCAGAAGCTATCAAAAGTCTCATTCTCCTTTTCATTTGGAATAAAAACAATGAAAGTGGAGTTTAAAGCCTCGCTTATTTTATCTGTGTTCTTTTCTTCCTCAACCATATCCCGGATATGATCGATGAAAAAATCTTTAAAAATATGAAGAAGTCCGGAGTCCAGCCATTTTCCCCTGGAATTTTATCCAGAGCAAAGGATTTTATGACAGCAAGAACCTCCTCGTTACTAATTTCCTTCTTTAACTCCCTCAGATCCTCTTCTCCAAACATTACTGGTAGATCTTCGATTGCCCAAAAATTCTCTAACTGTGTCGAGTCATCAAGATTATTGTATAAATTGCAGAAATGATTAACAACTTCCCTATGAATCTCCTTTGTTGAGGTGTAAGTGGTCTCATTTACCCTGATTCTCCAAATAGAATTTTGGTTTTTCATCCCTGTGGAAAAAGCATGGAAAAAATGTGTTCTCTTCTCTCCCTCTCAAAGCCATATCGCACGGCTTTTCAATCTCCAAATCTATTCTTCAATCTAGAGAATGTTACGTCTTTCCTCCTCCACTCTCTTCAATATTTCCCATATTTCCCCTCTTAGTGTGGGTCCTTCCATTTCTTTTATCAGAACTGTTGTTTCTTTTTCAAGTTCCTTTAGGGATTTCCTCATAGTTTCCTCTTTGTCCCTCTCCCATCCTTTGACTTTACCTTTTAAGTTCCTGAGCGTATCAGTCAGAAAATCCATCGTCGCTTTAGAACCTTGGCTGGGTTGTTGACTCAAGAACTGTTCTACCATAGAGATGCAAATATCCCCAATATCCCACTCCCCCATATGCGAAAATAGGTCAATCTTCACCACAAATCGATTGATCCTTTTTCTTATAGTGTCATCACCCTTTCTGCCATTGACCCAAGATGGTCCCCCGTCCTTCATCGATAAATCTCTCAGAGAATAGTCTTTAAAAACCTTTATAATAGTGCCTGACATCCCCTCCTTTCTACTTTTTTTCCCCCAGACTTCATCCTCATACAAGGATAGATTAAAATCCCTAGCAATAATTAGATTAACCAACATCAGTATACCACTGCTTTCCATTCTTTACCAGAAGTGTAATTTCTCCATGTAGGGAGCATAGATGTTAATCAAGTGAATCCTCTACTCAAATCCTCTAATGTAACATGTCAGTAAAATCCCTCCGAAGAAGCCATATGCCTTCATCTTCACTTTGACAAGATCCCACATGAGTAATTCGCCCCCAGATCGTCTAGATGCATCCCTCCCTGCCATATGCCACTCCGGAAACATGGAGTGGAAACAAATAGTAGATTTCTCAGCACAATGCATAGTTTCTTGAATAAAAATAATGGAGGGCATCCTATGCCTAAGAAAATGAAGAATAGACAAAAGTTTTTTCATCCCTCCCAGACCCCAAATATTCAGTGAAAGCAGAAAATTCATGGACAACCCTTAGGAGGGCTTAATGCTTTAAGAACCCTCTTCAGCGCAATATTAATAGGTATGTCGTGAAAATTTTCAGAATCATGAATCCCATCCCCACCCGCCTGTGATAAAGATTTATTTTTAATCTTGGGTCTCCCCTTTCCTCTATGTAAAGTAACATTAACAGTTGACAGTGGGCTAATGAAATAGGGAGATGATGTATGTCCACCTTTAACCATAGGAATACTAACCAGATCAGCATCTTGTTCTAATAGTAGGAGATCCAAGTTATTGCCGACAGAATTCCTAGGGGAGAAGGATTCAACATCGGTGACAGGTAATCCATTATCATGACAACCATAGGCAATTTACATCATCACCCCTACATTCAATGCACCCAGTGAAACCCAATCCTGAAATTGTATTGAAAAATTAGGTGGATCCACGGGAATTATCAGGTCGACAGAGTGGGCTCTCGAATCAGTAACATCCGGAGAGGCTCTTGGATCGAAGTAGTGGGCAGAGAGATGCGGAATATAAAGGTAGGGTTTTCCACTGTCTATCGGCCCTTCTACCACCACCGAACCTTTCCCCTTACCATTTGTCAACAACTCACCCCCCATTATACTGATACCCTCCCCTGATACAGCTTCATCACCACGATTCCCATCCATATTACCCCATTCCACATCCTTATCAAAAAAAACTGTAGGAGAACGAGAGGAGAAGAGAAATTTCTTACCTAGCAAAGGATACTTTTGATAAGAAGGTGATGTAGGAGCATCAAAGATAAATATTTATTATTCCTTTATGTAATTTAGGGGGTGAGATATTTTCATTATTTTTCTCATATTTAATTAATTAAGAGAGAAAATATAAATGTGAGGGTTATAATAAATATTCCTTAAATAATTAAGGATATGAGTGGAGTTGAATTAGGTAGATAATATAGGGATGAGGAATTCCATAAACGAGACTTAGTTGAGTCCAAAAAAAGATAAATCTAATTTAGATTTTAAGTTGATATTTGTTTGGATGAAATTATGGAATGGAATAAATTATATTTATGTATAAATATGTAGCTTGTGAGGGTGAGAAGAGACAATCGAGGTTGTGAGGAAGTGAGGAATATAGAGAGTAAGAGAAATGGTTTGAAGGGCCAAGAGCCAAGAGGCCACCCATTGTAATATTCGGCTAAAGGGTTTTTATGTTTTATATCAATATTTTATTTGTATGGCTCTATTTCCTTCATATGTATTGTTTGAAATGAATATATTTGTGGTTTTAACGAAGAATTTTAATTCTGAAGGAAGCACATGAAGATTTCATATGCTAGGATCTGTTTAACCTAGTATCCTGGCATCATTTGATATCATAGCACCAAGGAAGAGTTGGCACAATCCTGTAGTTGTGTTTGGGTGCTTGATTTAGTTGGGTGAACCAATGTTGTATTATGAAACATTGTGAAATTGTGAAAAACGCTAAGAGGAAAAGTGGCCCGACCTGTGGTCTTCAAACGTTTCCTTCCTTTTCGTTGCTATGTATCAAGTGGCCTACGTTTCTGAGTGGATAATTTTGAGTTAACGTAGACTAGCCGTGGTGAGCTGAGAAACAAGTGTTGGAGTCTTTTTGTTAAATTGAGGAGATTTTTGAGCAGAATAGTGTGGATCTGTGGATCAGAGTGGGGAAGTGGAAGAGTGTGGCTATTGTTGTCATTGAAGAAAAATTGGAAGCGCAGCAAAAGCATGGTGTGGACGAACGCAAAGACACTCAGGCAAGATGTTGACTTCGTTCCCATTTGACTAAGCATTACAGGGTGGCTTGTCATCTGCGTTGAGTCATTGCGTGAAGATTATTCCAAACCCAAACGAAATTCCAACTTATAGAGCTAGAACTATGTTTGTTTGCTTGATTGCTATGCGTTGAGGGAAAATATGGAGCTGTGCGTTGAGGAATGCTATGCATTTTAATAAGATTCATGGTAATGTTTGAATCCATCAGCCAATATATAGTCGATCCTCATTGGCCAGATGAATTGGAGGAGGCATTAAACGAAGAAGAAATTTGTGAATCAACAACGTAAATCACTTAATAATGGAGAGCTCATAGTCGGTTCAAGGATCTCATCCAGATTTAGCTTCTGAAATTAAAAGGTATTTCATTTTATAATGATTAGAATGTCTTATTAATAGGGTTGAGGTTTTATATATAAGATTCCACGAAATCCATGATGTGAATTTAATCCACGACAATCCAATGCTCAAAGACTATGCATTGGATGAAACTAGAAATCCGTGAATGTAAATAAATAAAGCTAAAATTTTGTGAGTCACATCTTGGTTTTCATGTTTCTTTTAAGAGAACTAACTGTTGCAGATATGGTGAAAGTGAATTTTGTCAGCCACATACATCACATCTCACTTTTTCCCAAGTTTTTCAGTGTTGTCCTTGTTTTCAAATCCCTCAAGCTTCTTCCCATAAGACTCAGTTTTATGTGAGGTTTTTATTTATTTATTGGAATGCTTGGTGGATGTATGGGAGTGGGCCACAAATAATCCAAGTTGAAATCTCAGCGCATTCTTGTTTTTTTTCTTTGAAAATCTTGGGAACTGTTGTGTCTTAGAAGTTTACAACCCGCTGAGACTAAAAATTGGAGGATTGGTGTCAATAAAATAAAGTGAGATCTGGATCTACGATAAAGGAAAAAAGGTCCTTGGAACAGACGAGTTAGACACATATTTAAACAAATATCGAATTGATCTTGATCCTCATCTTGAAGCACTTGTTGGAATGTCTAATGGAGTAAATGCGGCTTAGGCTGCATCATTGTGATGGAATGGTAATTCCATTGATAATTAGTGTAGCCACAAAATTTGTTTTATGTTTTATAATTGGATGGAAATCAGAGTGGCGCATTAAGAGGTAAGGAAAGTATGACTAGTAATCATATATGGAGAGTCCACTGTATTGGGAATAATTTTTTTTCTCTTAACAAATGAAGTACATGGTTTTGTTTTGTTTGAAGTTATGCATCAAGGAGAGATGGAGATTGGTGGAGATATCAATGATTGCAAACGCAATCATGATCTATGATAATTAGAGACCATGGAGCAGTGAAACTGAAATTTCAAATATGAAATTTTCCTAGACAGAAAATATGAATTGGCGTGGCGCAGCGGATTATGGGTCAAGGGCAAAGGTATGACTAAGCGGGTTATGTGTTGACATTTTAGGTTTTTTTAACCAAAATTGAAATTATAAATAAGTATTTTTGCAGAGATGATTTATATATATGTCAACATGTGGTTCAAAATTAAATTGAAAAATTTACAAATGCGGAGGTATAAATGAATGGAAAGTGAATGAAAATGTGCTAATACTGGGTGATATAAAGAGAAACATGGATTTGTATGTGAGAGGGTTTATTATGAATAGTGTGGGTTCTTCACAGTTTTGGTTAAAATCATTTTGGACCAAAGCTTTTAGTTGGAAAAGGGAGAATTATTTTGATTTGAGTTTCAAGATTGTAAACACAATTTCTTGATGTTGTAAAATCTTTGTGGCAGTATCTAAGGAGGTGATATTTAGGGTGGACACAGTGTACGAGGTGTACATCAATCATTGAAGAGGTTGAAATATGAATAACTTGTTCTCTGTACACATGTGAAGAGATGTGAATTGATGTTGTATGGTGCATAAAAGTGCAGGGAAAATGTTTGCATTAATATGATGAAATTATGGGCGTGCAAGTATTTACAGTGAAAAAGACGACACAAAAGAATGGAAACCAGGGAATTGAGATTGCGAAGAGAAGGTTTATTAATAGCCTTAGCAGGAGCATAAGGTATGATAATTCAGAAAGGTATTTTTGAATGCTGAAAAGTAAATGGTTTATTTATCTTTACAATAAAATAAATCTCTGAAAGCATGGATTTCATTTCAACTAAAGACTTCAGTATCATATGAAATGATAATGGGAAACTGATGATTTTTCATAAGAATGAGAGAGAGTGAATATTTTACATCCTAAGAATGAATTAGGGGTGTACGCTCATTGGAGGATTGTATAACTTGAATTAAGTCAAAATATCCACTATTAAATTATTGGGTCAAGCCTTGTAGTCAAAACAAAGGTTAGGGTCAAATGAAAGTTTGGATAGTTTGAGTTAAGATTGAGTATTTTTCATCCAAGATGAAGAATTGGTGTAAGTTTTAAGTCAAAGAGTCGTAAGCTAAGTAAAAAGTATGAATGTAATGGGTTGCATGATCGACAGAGCCCAACACCCAAAGAGTTTGGTCATTGTAACACAAGCATTACTAAAGTGTTGTTTGAAACGAAGTGAAGCAAGAGAATTTCCCAGAGATTGATTCCAAGACAGAGAACCGAAAGATACCAAGCGCTGGAAGAAAGTTTGCATTGTTGAATGGAAAGTGGGAATACTTGCTGAAAAGGGGATTCAAATGAAATCCACACGTGAACATATGAAGTTCACAAAGGGGGAGAAGATGACCGTTGATAGTCATTTCCGAAAATCTGATGAAGACCACAACAGAAGCAAGAAGAAGGAAAATGCGAAGGTAAGTGGCATATGTGAGCAGTTGACTGATGAAGATTATGAGTGGGAGAAGGATGAGATAACAGTTCACCTTGAATTGTTAATGAAATTTTTGCAGAGAAATTTGAAAGACCAGATAGATGGTTGGACCATGAGGAAGAAAGTGAAGTGGCAGAGACTACATGCAAAGAGGGAACAACACATAAACATACAACTGACAGAAAACCTGAGGAAGCTCAAGCAGATGATGAGGTGTGAAGAACTAAGAGAGGCTGAGTTAAAAATGGATGTTTCCATTTTTGGCCCAGAACAGGGTGAAATACTGGGTGAAGAGATTAATGAGGAAGATCTCATGAACTATTGGGATAGTTCAGAAGAATCTGAAGATGTGTTGTCAAGAGAAGTAGATGAGCCTATGAAGCCTTGCATTTTTAAATTTCACAGTTTATGTATGTTCGCAGGATGTGCGAAAGATGGTGGACAGTCTGACGAAACTATCACAGAGATGAAGGAAACTCTTCAAGTAAAGTGTGGTGGAGAATGCCTTTCAGAGGGGGAAGGTACTGAATTGTTGCAGCAGGAAGGAATCATAAATGAATTCTTGTTTGGGGTAAGACAAAAATTTTAAGCTGTTATGGAGCAAGAGCATAAAGGAAATGCCGAAGAGATATTGCAAGGAGGCAAACAAATGTATTTGTTTAGTGAATTTGTTGACAAAATTTTACAATGTGATGATGCTGAAACCAGGACAACTCAGGGAGATTACCAGAAGAAGAATAAAGCTGCGAATGAAGGTTGTGATGAAGTGCTGGAAAGATTTCATATGGAAATCGAGTTCTTGGAATGATGGCTTAAGGAGCCCGAGGGAGAAGTGAAGATTACAGAACGTGATCCAGAAGAAATTGCAGTTACCATGCAAGATAGGGATGGAATGTTTTTAACATTTATGGAGTTGAATGAATGTTATAACTTTTCAGATAATAATGTAACTGTAGGTGCATAAAATTACATTAACAGATATGATGTCGAAATCAGAGAAATTGAGCTGAAATTAGTTGGTGTTGAGATGAAAGATCAGGGCAGCAAGACAGTTATGTCCGTGGAGACATAAAGGAGACAAAAATATTGATCCAACAGGATAGAGATGGAAGAATCCAACAGTCCAAAACAGAATCTACTAAAATCTAGAAAGTCGATGATGGAAGATTGGTGTTTGAAGCATCAAAAGAGGCCGAAAGGTCTTATCTTTTTAAAACTAACAATTTGTTGGTGAATGCAGGTACAACACCGAACGAGAAAGTTGTTGCTATAAAAGCAATCAATGACTATAGTTGTGGTCAAGAAGAAATTCTTTATTATTTTCCATTGCAGAAAGTTGAGTGTTAAGCTCAATTGGAGACGAAAGAATTTAACAAAGAGGAATTACTCCGAGGAATTATCGAAAGGGAGTGTTGAAGCAGCCGATGGAATCCTATTGACAGAGTGAATGATGAGTTACCAAATCGAGTTGATACTTTGAAGGACCAACAACAGAACATGGTTTGGAATCTTGGGGGGAGCAATTCATCAAGACTTGCGGCTGTCGCATTATTACAGAAAAGCGACAGACCTCATAGACAGGAGTCTATGGAAACTTCTCTACATGGGGAGTCTGATGCAGGAGCATCAAAGCTAAATTTTTTTATTCCTTTATGTAATTTAGGGGGTGAGATATTTTCATTAATTATTTAATTATTTTGCTCATTTTTAATTAATTAAGAGAGAAAATATAAATGTGAGGATTATTGTAAATATTCCATAAATAATTAAGGATATGAGTGGAGTTGAATTAGGTAGATAATCTAGGGATGAGAAATTCCATAAAAGAGACTTAGTTGAGTCCAAAAAAAGATAAATCTAATTTAGATTTTAAGTTGAGATTTGTGTGGAGGAAATTATGGAATGGAATAAATTATATTTATGTATAAATATGTAGCTTGTGAGGGTGAGAAGAGACAAGCGAGGCAGTGAGGAAGTGAGGAATACAAAGAGTAAGAGAAATGGTTTGAAGGGCCGAGAGCCAAGAGGCCGCCCATTGTAATATTTGGCCAAATATGTTATATATCAGTATTTTATTTATATGGCTCTCTTTCCTTCATATGTATTGTTTGAACTGAATATATTTGTGGTTTTAACGAATAATTTTAATTATGAAGGAAGCACATGAATATTTCATATGTTAGGATCCGTTTAACCCAGTATCCTGACATCAGAAGGAAGAGGTTGCATTTTTGGCTGAGACTTCGTCTTCAATCGATCACTGGTCTCAAGAGAGTTACCATCCTCCTCTCGACGCCAACAATCACAAGACAACATCAGATGTCTCGGCAAGTGACAAAGGAAACACCTAAAAGGAATGTTCCAATAGTCTATGTCCTGTCAATAAACAAACCCATTACACTCCAAATCGATGTCCTCTAGAAGGCCACTCACATAGGAAACCTCAAATAGCAACCAAGAAATCCATTTACCATAAATTCCCTTGCACTTTGGGTCAACAAAGTGACAGGACCCTATGTTGTCCCCGATCCTCTTCAACACTGCCTACATCCATTACTGGATAGGAAACCTCGAGAGTTTTACCCACAATAGGTGGTTCCTAGGGGCATGATTTATAGGATGTAAATCCGTAGTCCATCGGTGGAGAGGAAGAAATGATCTTCCATTTACCCAAGGTCTCATGATGATTTCCTGAACATCCTCTTCCTTCAAAAAGTGGTAGCAAAACCATCCGTGGGGTAGTTTTCTCGTCCTCGGCTCGTATCTTATAGCTTTCACCCACGCCTCCATCAACCAAAGGTGTAAATCCACCTTACAGTAACTTGGGAACTTCCACTTACCAACGAGTGCTCTGGAGAGTAGGCTATCTGCCCTGTCCCATAGAACATCAGTTCCAAAACTTGAAATTCTTCTCTCTCTATATGGCTTGAAAGCCTTTTCACTCTACTGTGAGACAAGTCCTTCTAAGCTACCTTACTCTTCTACTTCTCAGTCTCTTTCCTGTTCCTTGCAAAAACCGGGTTAGAAGGAAGTTTCAGAATGGTTTCCACAGAGTCGTTACATGTCACACAAGGTGAAATGCAGCCAGCAGCTTGATGGTCCATTTCGGCCTTCTCCAAATCAAGGATAAATTCCTCATCTTATAGATCAGCCTCAATATCTACACCATGGACACCTGGCTTCATCCCGTCCCTTCGTTGATCATAAAAATGAAAGGAAAAGCGATCATTAACGATCCCAAAAGAGTTAAAATAGTAAAGATGAAATAGTCAGATAAAAGGATTGTTCCACCTCTCTTCTTCATTATCTACAAATAAAATGATATCTTCCTTTGTACCACTACGGCCACCAACCTTCTAGCTTTGAGCCATCCCCGTATAGTCCCTCACCAGCTCCCTTAGTCAGAATTTTTTTTGAAAAATTCTTCCATGAAAACTTTGGTTAATTCCCTGCATGAAAAACTAGTGTAAGAAACAATTGAAGAAGATTTTATCATCACCCAATACTGCCTACCGTTCTGGAGGTCTTAAGCCCTAACACAACAGCAACATATATAATTAACTATATTCCACCACCTTTCCCCAACTGAAACTTCAAACTACTCCATGGTCTGTGAATGATTACTATCTCAAAGCATCCATCACGCTTTGAATTCTGGGCCTTAGGGTCCAAAGACACCAGTTCCACCTTAAAGAGTAGCAGCAATGACTCCCAGATTCTCCAAAACCTTGATAAAAAACAGTCCATAATCGAAAGAAATATATCCCTCCTCCTTAAACATCCACATCAAAAAAAAAAAATGAAAAATGCCGCAAAAAAAATTCATGAGAAAGAACCAACTATGGCTTTATTCCATAACCACCTTTGCATCCACCACTTTTAGTTTCTCAACAAGCTACTCTCCATCCTCCGTGAAAATTAAATTCAGACAAATCTCAACTCCTCGGCTCTACTCTCAACTTTCATCAGTACTTACATTCGCCATAGTCTGAACAGTAGTGCAGTCAGACCAGAGTTCTTCCTTGAATCTTGACTACATTAAGGGCTCATCAATATTTTTCAGATCATCTTTCTCCAGGCCTTTTTCCGTTTCTGTTTGGTTAATTTTTTCAGAGAAGGACCTATAGGAATTGTGCAGCTCAATATGGGTATTTCCCTAAATAATAGGGGCTAATTCCCAAGGAAACATCACAAGGAAATAAGGGTTTGGGAAGGCTAGAAATTGGTCGAGTATTGGGTAGATTTAGTGTTAAGATGAATTCTAATCGCAAGCGTATGAAAAAAACCCACTTTAGCCGTGCATGGAAAACAACCCAAACATCAAAGATGGCTTCTAATTTCTTTAGATCTGCAGTTTTTTGACCAAGATAAATGCTACAAAATCTAGATCTATGCAGTAAAAGACATTAAGCAGTAAATAAAAGCAAGAGTTCCACAATGCATCCAATAGAAAATACAAGAATATTTTTAAAGAATTTTTCTATTTATGACACCTCGGAAGGGAACATAGAAAGATGTTACCATTCCCCCTTAATGGGATGGGTTCTTACATGTCCTCAGTACTTCAGATCTAAGATCTCTCTCTCTTGATGGTGTAAAAAACCCAGACAAAAAATGGAACTCAAAGGGAGTTCACAAGAAAAATGGTAGAACAATATGACAATGATGGAGGATCAAAGTCAGACCAAAAGTATAGATCCTCAGTGATCTTTAAGCAACACCCTTGGCACGGATTTATTCGTTTGCAGGTTGCTCGCAATTCCACGAGACATAGCAAAATAATTTTTGACACATGGAGGAAGCTCCATTGACCCGGGTATTCTTTTACCCCAAAACATAAATTTTCTTTTCGTTTGCAATTTTTCTTATGAAGAAAAGGGAAAACCCACATCTAGTCATAATTGGTATTTGTGCAGTGTATGGTGATGATTTCTTCGGTTGCTCTACCCATAGTCATATCGATATCCAATGTTCTAGCTAGGGTGTCATGCACTTTATTAGTTTACTATTATAGTTTGATTTAATGTGCACAGTTTCATTTTGTATTTATTGGTATCACCCTAATTGGGGTTTGACGGTCACTGTACACAAGGTTTAAATATTAACATTTCTCTCTCAAATTTGCAATAAGAGGGTTTTGGCCATCTGAGCCATCTTTTATTTATGGGGTATTTATTTTTTGTTTGGTCCAACATCACTTTTTTATGTATTTGTATAACTTTTTGGATTGAATTCTCGATCAAATTATTGAGATCACCGTGGCCTTTGGTCGACCTTGTTGCGTGTTTGTAAACTATAAATAATGGCTTAATGTATTTTGTTGTATTACTACCTTTGGAGATTTTAATTTTCCCGTTTCTATTGATTTCCCCACTGCCTCTTGGTTGGAATTTACATACAGGGTTTGTGTA
>JAXQQM020068829.1:0-78308 GCA_034641835.2 Pinus albicaulis | reverse complement strand
TTGTTTTTTGAAGGTCAAGTTTCAGGGGATGATTTCTATTGTTTGAAAGCCAACTTTCAAGGTTGAGTTATGTTATTTGAAGATCTAGTTTAGGCCTAGTTTGAAGGGCAAGTTATAGTGCCTTGAAGGCCAACTGCAGGCATGATTTGAAGTCCAAGTTATGGTGTATTGAAGGTTGTGTTGAAAATGTAGTGAGCAAGGTATTCTAGCTTGTGCCTTAGCTAGTGAAGACCTTGAATTGTCCTCATGAGTTAGACTTGAATTAGGATGAATTATTTCAATTTTATTGGAATAATCTGTTGGGAAACCAGCTCCAAAAATAGAAGAAAAGAGATCTCAACGCCTTAGAAATAAGCCACTTCGAGGGGGCAACCTCCAATACATTACATGAATGAACAATTCTTGGATGATAAAAATTACAAAACCTCATTTCTATATATAGGAGTCCATGGGGCCACAATGTAATCCTAGCTGACCTAACAATAATAATTTAAGGGCACAATAATAACAATATGGGGGTTACAGGGGTACAATAATAACAATAAGGGGGTTACACTAACAACAATAAGGGACTATACTAGTAATATAGGGACCTAACATGCCCCTCTCCTTCAAAAAAAAGTGTTGTCCTCAACGGTTGAGTAGCTCTGGGTGCTTTTGTATAAAATTCTCATCCTCCCATGTAGAATCTTTAGTGGGTAAGTTCTTCCACTTGATGAGATACTCTGAAATTGATCGATTCCGTAGTTGTCGAGTTCTTGTTTCCGTGACCGCTTCCGATTCCAATATGATTTTTCCTTCCTCATCAAGTTCTGGAAATATTGTTTGAACTGGAAGATTTTCACCTATAACCTTCTTTAAGCATGAAACATGGAAAACTCGATGCACTCGCGAAGAAGCAGGAAGCTCCAATTTGTATGCCATAGTACCAATCTTTTGCAACACCTTGTAAGGACCATAGTACTTTGGCGATAATTTATTATCCTTCTTAGCTTGCTTGAGGAACATTTGTTTGTATGGTTGTAGCCGTAAAAATACCCAGTCTCCTACATCAAAACTTCTCTCGCTGCGATGTTGATCTGCCTGTTGTTTCATTCGATTTTGTGCCAAATTCAGGTTATCCTTTAAGAGTTGGAGAACTTCTTGTCGATGCTCGATGTGATCTTCCACTACTTGAACCTTCGAATTTTCTCTTAAAGATGATGTGATGGATGGTGGATGATATCCATAAAGTGCCATAAATGGGGTCATTTTTGCTGCAGTATGGAAGGAAGTGTTATACCACCATTCAGCAAGAGATAACCACTTGACCCATTGTGTTTGTTTATCCGATACAAAACAACGAAGATATCCTTCCAAACATTTATTTACTATCTCAGTTTGACCATCAGATTGAGGATGATAAGATGAGCTATGAGCTAATTGCGTACCCAAACAAGAAAATAACTCCGTCCAAAAATTTCTAGTAAAAATGGGATCTCTGTCGCTCACAATAACCCTTGGGCTTCCATGTAGCTTTTGAATTCTGTCCATAAATGTAGTAGCAACCGTACTTGCTTTAAATGGATGAGATAATGCACAAAAGTGTGCATACTTGGTAAGTCTATCAACTACCACCATGATGACACTCTTTCCTTCGGACTTAGGTAAACCTGTGATAAAATCCATTGAAATGTCCTCCCAACGTTGACTTGGAATGGATAAAGGTTGTAGAAGACCCGGGGTCTTAATTGTCTCAACTTTATTCTGCTAGAAAACCAAACATTATGCCACAAACTTTTGAATATCAGATTTAAGGCCATCCCAAAAAAATTCTTTCTTCACCCTGTGGTAAGTTTTTAAAAATCCTGAGTGTCCTCCTAAAGGAGAAGTGTGCAATTCCAAAAGAATCTTTTGTTTTAGTTGGGAATTCTTACAAAGATATACGCAATATTTGTACCATAAGGAATCATTTTTCCAACTAAATGTATCAGATTTACTAGGATCTTGCTGCAACTTTTGAATGAGTGTCCACACTTCTTCGTCTTTCTTCCATTCGTCTCTTGCTTCGGTTATATAATCTGGTTGGATAATAGAAATGGCACAAAGCAATGCTTCCACCTCTTCATTCTTTCTTGGGAGTGCATTTGCAACAACATTTAGCTTCCCTTTTTTGTAGATTATTTCAAAGTCATAACCCAACATCTTTGCTGCTCTTCTGAAGATAGTCTTTGTTCCAAAAAGTGTTTAAGACTATCATGATCAGTTTTTACCTTGAAGTGTCTTCCCATTAGGTAAGATCGCCATTTCTTTAGTGCATGCAGTATTGCTAACATTTCCTTCTCATAAATAGGTTTATGTAAATACTTTCCTTTGATTGGACGACTTTCAAAAGCAATGGGTCTTCCTTCCTGCATTAAAACTGCACCAATTCCATTTCTCGAGGCATCACATTCCACAATAAAGGTTTTTGTGAAGTCTGGTGTAGCTAAGACCGGTGCTAGGCACATTGCCTCTTTAAGACGTTCAAAGGCCTTAGTTGCTTCAGGAGTCCATGAAAATGCATCTTTCTTCAATAATGTTGTTAGAGGTGCTGCTATTCTCCCATAATTCTAACAAACTTGCGATAATACCCTGTTAACTCGAGAAATCCTCGCAACTGCTTTATGGTTGTGGGGACTTTCCATTCCTTAATGGCTTTAATTTTGTTAGGGTCTACTTTAACACCCTCGTGAGATACAATATGACCCAGATATTCCACCTCTTGTACTCCAAAGAAACATTTGGATTTTTTTGCATATAATTGTTTCTCCCGCAATAGTTTGAGCACCCTGTCAACATGTTCAACATGATCCTTCCAGGACCTGCTGTAGATTAGTATATCATCAAAAAATACTAGCACAAATTTTCTAAGGAAGGGTTTGAAAATGGAATTCATCAACCCTTGAAATGTAGAAGGTGCATTGGTAAGGCCAAAAGGCATGACCAAAAATTCATAATCACCCTCATGAGTTCGAAATGCTGTTTTTGGAATATCTTCAGTCTTCATTCTAATTTGATGATATCCTGAACGAAGATCCAACTTGGTAAAATAAATTGCTCCATGTAATTCATCCAATAATTCATCAATCACAGAATGGGAAATTTATCTTTAATGGTGAGCTTATTGAGCTCCCTATAATCCGGACACATGCGCCATGATCCATCCTTCTTGTGTACCAATACTACAGGAGCAGAGAAAGAACTTTGACTAGGTTGAATTATACCCGCCTCTAACATTTCCGCAATCATACGTTCAATTTCGCTCTTTTGGACGTAAGGATATCTATAAGGCCTGATGTTTGGAGGAACACTTCCTGGAATCAAATGAATAGCATGATCATGATCACGAATAGGTGGGAGTCCCTTGGGAGTTTCAAACACCTTGGAATGATTGTCCAAGACTTGTTGGAGATCTGCAGAAATAGATGATTTTGATGTTGGAACTTCTAGTGAGCATAATTGTGCAATTACGCCGCGTTGTTATTTCTTTAGAAGCTTTGTCATGACAATAGAGCTTATTATCTTTCCCGGCTTCCCCGCAATACCCCGTAATTCGACTTCCTTTCCTTCTGAAAAAAATTTCAAGAAAATTTCTTGAAAATTAAAAGCTACCGCCCCCAAAGATTGTAACCATTGTACTCCTAGTACAACATCAGCACCTCCCATAGGAATGGAAAGCATTGGACTAGTCAATACATATTCCCCCATGGTTAGCTTGATATTATGGCATTTTCCAGAGCAATTTATAGTTCCTCCATTTGCAACCATCACTTGACATTCCGGTGTTGGGTATAGGAAACAATTTAATTCCTTGGCTACCTTACAATGAATAAAATTATGGGTGCTACCTGAATCAATCAACACTATTACCTTTTTCTTCTTGATTTGTCCTTCTATCTCGAGAGTTTGAGGAGTGGTAATTCCTGCCAGTGCATTACATGATATGGTCGGATTCATTTCTTCCTCTTCTAGGGCCGGTTCCTGGTGTATATCCTCTTCTTGTTCATTTTCTTTTTCTTCTTCACAATCTATGTAAAATAATTTCTTTTCAGCACACTTATGACCTTTAGTGTATTTTCTATCACAACTGTAGCAAAGCCCTTTTGCTCTTTTTTCTTTCAATTGTTGTGGTGTCAACCTTGTAGGTTGTGGAAATCTAGGCGTAGCAACACTTCCTTCTTTATAGAATTGAGTGGTAGGCTTCCTTGTCGTCATAATTTTACATTCAACTTTTCTTGCCAACCTGAATGCCTTCTCCAATGAATCAGGTTCCAAAACACGAACTTCATGTTGGATGTTATCCTTTAGAGTACCTATGAAGAGATAAATCCTGTGTTCCTCTGGAATATCAGTTACCCTTATATTCAATTTTTGGAAGTCCTCAATGTGCTGCCCCACTAAACCCTTTTGTTTGAGATTTATCAATTGGCTAAAGAAGGTGTTGCTCTTTGTATTTTCATAATGTGCTATCATTTCCTCCGTAAAAATTGACCAAGTGACAATTCTTTTACGGGAGCAAAGCCATCGATACCATACAAATGTATTTTGTTCTAAATGTAAAGTTGCAATGCGTACCTTTTGTGTGTTTTGCACGTTATTGAGATCAAAATATTGCTCCATCTGTAGTATCCATGTTACGGGATCCTTGCCATCAAACTTCCTCATATCCATCTTTGGAATATGGTGGTTCTTTAATCCAACATTAGAGTTTATGAAATCACTATTAAAATTTATTTTGTTCTCATCATGATTTTCATCTACTATCTTTTCGCCATTAGGAATCATTTCTTGTATCAACTTTGACAAACCTTCCTTCAAACCTTCCATGTCTTCCTTCAAACCTTCCATTTTTTCTTCCATACCATTCTTCAAACCATCCATCGTAGCTTCCATGCCTTTCTTCAAACCATCCATCTTAGCTTCCATGTTTTTCTTCAAAACATCCATTTCATTTTTTGTTGCTCTTTCAGAGAGCGAATTTTGGTGCACTTGCTCTTGTAATTTTGATAGATCATGTTGCAATTCTTCATCTTCATGAGTCATAGTAGAGTACTCTGAGGGCTTAATGGGTGTTGAATTCTTTTTAAGAGGCATTTTAGAACCCAATACTGATATCTATGCTCAATAGGCCTTTGGAATCACTTAAAACTTACTTTTCAAACAAGACTTATGCAATTTGAAAAAAAATACACACATTTTTCTTGATTTTGAGGAGCTCAATATTGAAACTGAATTATCTTTGTGATTTCGGATCTTAAATATCTGAAATTCTGCCCTGATGTAGCCCCCTGAATCTTCTTTCAATTGCCACAGGTCTGACTTGATTTGGATTCTTCAAGGCAAAGTTATTTCGAATCTCCCACAATGACCTAATTATGGACTGGTTCAGTAGAGCGAACTTGTACGGCTTGCCACGTGTCACTGTTTGCTCCTTTGGCTCTGAAATTTACAGACAGGCAACTACAGTCTGTGTACTTCCAGTCACTTTTTATAGAATTCCAATCCGATGCTCAGAGAGAGAGTTATGAAGATTTTCCCACGATCACCTCTTTGAGATGAAATTCAGGAGTCTGAAAAAGACCTAACTTCCACAGATCATATCTCCCAAAATATTGTGAACCAAGCTCTGAAATTTTGCGACAATGTTCCTCAGGATTTCAGTTTCGTGCTCTAAAATTTTTAGCTTCTGAACCTTCATGGAAAAAAATTTATAGCGCAAATTCCACGATGATCTTTTTAAGTGAAATTCAGGAGCCTGCAAAAAGACCTAACTTCCACGGATCATATCTCCGAAAATATTGCGAACCAAGCTCTGAAATTTTGCGACGATGTTCCTCAGGATTTCAGCTGCGCACTATAAACATTTCAGCTTTTGAACATTTGTAGAAAAAAAATTATAGCGAAAATGCTACGATGACCTGTTTGGAGCAGTGAAACCCTAGAATCCAAACCTCTGATACCAAATGTTGGGAAACCAGCTCCAAAAATAGAAGAAAAGAGATATCAACACCTTAGAAATAAGCCACTTCGAAGGGGCAACCTCTAATACATTACATGAATGAAAAATTCTTGGATGATACAAATTACAAAACCACCTTTCTATATATAGGAGTCCATGGGGCCACAATGTAATCTTAGCCGACCTGACAATAATAATTTAAGGGCACAATAATAACAATATGGGGGTTACAGGGGTACAATAATAACAATAAGGGGGTTACAATACAACAATAAGGGACTATAATAGTAATATAGGGACCGAACATAATCGTCAAGTTAGCATGCATAGAGTTGGAGCTTTAGCTAAGTGAAAGTCTTCATCGATTTCACTACAGAACAAGGTGGCAGTTAGTAGTTCAATTAGAGAAAGTTAGTCTTCAGTCTTGATTGAAGGAAGAGCGAGTTAGATCTCTAGTATTGATTAGAGAGAGCATGAGTTAACAACTCCAATGATGATTGGAAAGAGAGCGAGTAACACTCTCATTTAACTCGTTATCAGAGCTCGAGTTCTAAATTTGAACTAGCCCAACTTAGCATGCATCAAATCTATAAAAGAAGGACGAAGGAACAGGGAAAATCATTTTTTTTTGTGCAAAACGGTTTGTGACAAGGAAAATCATTTTTTTTGTGCACAACGGTTTGTGACAAGGAAAATCTCACGAGTTTGTGAGAAAGCCTTGATTGTGGAATGCAAGAATTGTGTCCTAAGAAATAGGAGAAAAATTGCACTAGAATTTAGGAGTTGGTTGTGTAGGAAAGAATTTGGGTCCTAAAAAATAGGATCTAAAGTGCTCTAAGAAATAGGGCCTAAAGTGCGCTAGGAAATAGGAGATCAACACAAGGAACAAGAGGCTCAAGTGCGGAAGGAAGGAGGAGCATAATTGAAGCAAGACAATAGGGTTTGCAAAGAAAGTCAAGGAGGCAACAGAGGATCAATTGTGTGTAGGAA
Source organism: Pinus albicaulis (assembly GCA_034641835.2). Taxonomy (NCBI): domain Eukaryota; kingdom Viridiplantae; phylum Streptophyta; class Pinopsida; order Pinales; family Pinaceae; genus Pinus; species Pinus albicaulis. The sequence goes on along the minus strand of JAXQQM020068829.1, from coordinate 71,338 downwards.
CTGAGATCAAGTACTGATCAAGGCAGGCCAAGATCAATTGTATCAACTAAGATTTATTGTGAGAAGCGGAATGCTTACTCAAGAGAGAGAAATTACTTTGCAATAGATTCAATTACTCCAAGGCGATCAATAAAATAGCCACATCAAGAAATCAAGTTTTCCTTGTTGGGATTCCCAAGAAAAGTGTGTCAATTCGTGTGATATGTTTTTATCTCTATGTTTTTATTTTGTTGCTTCTTTGTTGTTAGGAAACTTTGTATCTTGGTGAAAGTTAACTAGTTTCAGTTTTCAGTTATTCATCTAAGTAGTTGCAAAATTTCACGAAACATTAACATGGTATTAGAGCAGAGATTAGTATAAAAACCAGCACCAAGTTGATCAGTTAGTCAAGAGCTCAAATCAGTCAGGAAGGCTTGCGCTAGAGTTTAAATAGTAGAGAAATTCCTTGGATAGCAGCATGGCATTCCTAGGACTAAGGTCATATCACAGTTTAGAGGGAGTCTCGAATTTCTGTGCATGGAAGGAGTGGATATCAGTGATGTTGGAAGATAATGGGGTGCTAGATTTTTTGAAGCAACAAATAGTGCCACCTACATATGCCCAACAATTAGCCCAACCTAACAAGAATGACAGCAAGGCAAGGAGGATCACTCTTGAGGGGATCATGGACCATATTATTCATCGTCTCCATGAGACGACAACATATGAGATGTTTAAAGCCATCTTAGATCTGTATCAAGGCTCTAGTGATGCCATAAAGCTTTCTCTCAAAGAGAAGCTAAGAAGTATCTGAATGAGCAAAGGAGAGTTTGTAATCACATATCTTTCAAAGTTCACTCAAGTTCGAGATGAGCTAGGTGGTGTGGACAAGACAACAACAGAAAAATACCTTGTGAGTCTTGCGCTTCTGGGACTCCATAAGTCTTGGTATAGTTTCCAGGATGCAGTAAGTGGCAGTGAGAATATTCCCATTTGGGAAAAGTTATGGAGTGATTGTGTTCAAGAAGAAATCTGGAGAGGAAGGAGAGCTAGTAGAGAAGCTGTAGCAAAGGACGAGGAGAAATTGGCCCTAGCAAGAAAAGGTAGCAGAACCAAGGTTAAGAAGGGTCGAGAGGTTGAGTCCAGTCATAAGGGTGAGAAGAAGAAGGATCTAAGCAAGATCAATTACTTCCATTGCCACGAGTTTGGGAACTATGCCACTAAGTGTCCTAATCAGAAGCAGTTAAGTAAGGATCATTTGGCTCGATCAACGGAGGTAGGCGTGTTTTCTGCCTACTTCGAGAAATATTTCTCATTGATAGCTTGCATGGCAAGCTCAACCGATAGCCAACATATGGTATATTTATTTAGGAACATCCTTCCACATGACTGTGAACAAGAAGTATTTCCGCCCCCTAAAGGAGAAGGGCATGCAGCTTCAGATTGAGCTAGGAGATGATGGCATGTGTGAAACTAGAGGATTTGGTACTATCAGTTTTCAAAGGGAGTTAGGTAATCCCCTTCATCTCAAAGATGTCCTCTATGTTTTACGCCGAAAGCATAGTCTTGTTTCATTATTTACCCTTGAGGACGAGGGTTATGACGTCATCTTCAACGGAGACAAGGCTTACCTTCATCACTTAGCTTATGGTATGTGAGAAGCAGATAGGTGTGAGGATGAAGAATCTCTACAAGTTCCAGGTAGAGACAGGCGCAACCTTGAGTAGCAAGGCAGGAAGTGCGTAGAGTAGAGAAGTGATGGTTGAGGAGAGTGGAGCTCTGAGGGAGTCCTTAGAACAATAGCGGGGTAGAGTTCTTAAGAAAAAGCTACTCAAGATGGAGTCTAAACCAGTATCTGAGTTTGATTCTTGGCTAGTTGGCAGTTGGTGCGATGAGCAGGATGATGAGAACCCAGGGCGAGTGGAGGCAACCACTCAGTCAGTGAATCCCATTATAGGGAGAGTTTGAGCCAAGTGGGAAGAATATTTGTTTAGGGGGAATCAAGGGAGAGTTAGATCTTCCAGTACCACCTTCAAGCAGAGTAAGCAACCATCGAGATACACAGTGTACATGGAACTTATGACTAAGGTGATAGACTCGCAGAGGATGGCTGGAAAGAATAGGTATCCAAATCAGATTCCACAGCATAAAATCAGGAAGTCTTCTAGTTTAGATGGAGCACCTACAACAACAGAGAATGTTGTAGTGTTGAAGACAGATCCAGGTGAACGAGGTTCTTCCAGAAGTACCTTTCTCGCTAAGAGGGAGTGTTGAAAATGTAGCGAGCAAGGTCCTCTGGTTTGTTCCTTATCCAATGAAGACCTTGAATTGTCCTCATGATTTAGACTTCAGTTAAGATGATTTATTTCCATTTTACTGTAATAATCATCAAGTTAGCATGCATAGAGTTGGAGTTTCAATCACGCACAAGTCTTCATCAGATTGACTACAAAATAAGGTGCCAGTTAGCAGTTCAGTTAGAGCGAGTTAGATCTCCAGTGTCGATTGGAGAGAGAATGAGTTAACAAATCCTCTGATGATTGGAAGGAGAGTGAGTAACACTCTCATTGAACTCGCTATCAGAGCTCGAGTTCTAAATTTGAACTAGCCCAATTTAGCATGGATCGAATCTATAAAAGAAGGACGAAGGCACAAGAAAAATCAATTGTTTTGTGCACAAAGGATTGTGACAAGGAAGGGCTCACGAAATTGTGAGAGAGCCTTGATTGTGGAGCGCAAGAATTGTTTCCTAATAAATAGGACCACAAGTGTGCTAGGCTTTAGGAGCTGGTTGTGAGCAAGAAAGAGTTGGGGTCCCAAAAAATAGGAGTTGGAGGGCACTAAGAAATAGGACCTGCAGTGCCCTGGGAAATAGGATATTGGCGCAAGGAATAAGGGGCTCAAGTGTGCAAGGAAGGAGGAGCGGAATTGAAGCAAGACAACAGGGTTTGCAGAGCAAGTCAAGGAGGCAACAGGGGATCAATTGTGTGCAACAACCAAGATCAAGTAGTCATCAAGGCAAGGCAAGATCAATTGTATTAGCTGAGATTTATTGTGAGAAGCATAATGTTTTCTCAAGAGAGATAGATAGCTTTGTAATAGATTCAACTGCTCCAAGAGAATCAATAAAATATCCACATCAAGAAAACATGTTTCCCTTGTCAGTTTTCCTGAAAAAGGCGTGTCAATTTGTGTGATGTGTTTTTATCTCTATGTTTTTATTTCGTTGCTTCTTGTAAGAGACTTTGAATCTTGGTGAAAGTTAACTAGTTTCAGTTTTCAGTTATTCATCTTAGTTGCGGAATTTCATGGAAAATTAATAGGCTAAGTTCAAGTTGGAGCTTGCAATTACTGTAATTTAATGATTATCAAGCATTGGTTTCCTCAACTTCTTGACAAGTTGGAGCCTACAATTTTTTTTTAAGTTGGTGCTTATAGAGGATTAGTGTCCTCCAAGATTGTAATAAATTAAATATTGTTTTCATGTCTTCTTCAAATTTTGATTTGCACTTTAATCTTTGTGCTCATACATTGTGGATGATTGATTATGTGATGTGAATTCAATTCCAAGATTAACTAAGTGAAAGCTTGTCAACAGTAATGAAATATTGATTCAACCCCCCTCTCAGTATTTCCAACAGTTAGGCTATAATTTATAAATACCCAACTCAAAATTATAGGTTATCCACAATAAAGTCTTGTAATTTTTCAATTATAGTTTTGCCACAACTCACGAACTGGAATTCAAACTTGGGAGCCAGATATGGATTTCAAACTAAATTACCAGAAACGTCCCTCCCAACCCCCAAAAACGTTGTTCAATGTTTTGAAAACGGAAACAAGTACGAAACAACATGGAAACGACACAAAAACGTTTCAGGTTTTTTGGAAATGCAAGATCTTATTTCTAAAACGTTTCAATTTTTTCGGAAACGCATGATCCTATTGCTAAGACGTTTCATCTTTTTTTTGAAACACGAGATCCTATTTCTAAATCATTTCGAGCATTTTTAAGGGTTTTGGATCTGTTTCTAGAGTTATCTTCCTTGTATATGACGTTGAATGCCATGTCTCATATGACTTTGTTTGATGAGGAGGCACCAATAATTGCATCTTCAAGTGGACATGGCAGCAACGTTCCCACTCATGGGGAGGATCCAAATGTTGATGTGGATCTTAATTACATGGATGAAGACATATTTGATGATATGTAAATGTAATTCATGATGATGTTTTAAACTTTTGAACAATGAACATTGAATACCATAATATGTCATATGACAGTAGACTGCCAATCATAGTTCATTTTGTAATTTGTACTATGTAGTGTGCATTTAGCATTATTAATTTTGGTGATGATGTTGATGGTTGAAATTGAAAACAGAAACTTGATGATATGTTGAATGTTATAATAATCACTAATGACGATGACAAGTTTATGTTGAATTGATGATGATGATTTGTTTATGTTGAATTCATGATGATGATTATGTATTTTTAAACATAGAATCTATATTCTAAAAGATGAATGGTAAGATAAAAATTTTATTAGAGATACAGAAACGGGGTTTGAAATAGATACTGCGAATTTTCAAAAAATCTGGATTTTTTGAAAATTCGTCGTATTCATTTCAAACCTTGTTTCTATATATGTTCCCATATTTGTTTCAATGCAACTTAGCTTTCAACAATGAGCCTTGTGTCATAAAGGTCTTTGCCACAAAAGATGTCTTTTTTAAAGAGACGCTTCATTGAAAATCACGAGGACTTTGTTAAGGGTTTCAGAAGTAAGGGTGACCACCAAAGATGGTATTATTAAAGGAAAGGCCAGTGCACATAGATTCCCATGGAAATTCGACCATCCTTCAATGGATTCCCATGATTTCTAGAGTACGTGGGCAAAAATATTTCTTGCATATGAAATTTAGTGGGAGTAGGTAGAAAAGGATCTATAATTTGAGATTTGGCCAAATTTTTTCCCAGCAAGGCTCCCCGAAGGATGTAATGATGCACTAGAACCTTCTAATTTTCGTGACCATCCTTTGATATGATAACCCACTTAGCACACAGGTATTGAGCCTAATGACAAGAGTTAATTATTCACATTTATCCCTATTCCTTTGGCCTACAACACAAATTCAAGTTAATGAAATGAAAACCCCTTTTGACTTATAGGATGGCCTAGAGAAGGTCTCGCGAGATCTTCTCCAATCACTCAAGGTCAGATGGGACCTACCATGATGAATAATACACATGAATTGCACCAAGGACTTTGAAGCATACTTGGAATTTTACTATTAAGGATAAACATTGAGAAACCCATTTGTCCACCTTTTTAGAAATCCTTTAAAGGACAACATCCCACAAGATTTTTGGAGAGGCCAAAAGAGTAAAAGGATCTCTGAGAATTTAAACACTTGACCCACCTAAAGCCAATAAAATCCTAGCTTGTTAGCCACTCTACTTCATTTAGGTGCCTTTGTTCAAGCGCACTTTGTGAACTTCCTTAGGTGAAGCATTTCCCTAGGAAAAAGAATAACGCTGAGTTTTGGTTTCCTGAAGTCTGGAGTGTTGGAAATGTAACCAGGTTCGGTCTTCATAATTTGTACTTGTATCAATATGTATTTCAGGTAAAAACAAAAAGAAAATGAAAGTATTATTATTATTATTATTATTATCAAGTAAAAACATGTTCTTCATGCTTCTAGCGTTATTTGAGTCAAAAGAAAATTTATCATGAGTCAAGAGAAAATTATTTGAGTCAAGTCCCATTTGGAATTGTGTAAGATAAAAGAAAAAGAATTTTCAAAGATGTAATTTGAGTCAAAATCACCTCAAGAAGCCAAGTCATCCCTTCTTATCAAGTCAACCCTCCCAGGAAGAGACATCTATTTGAACCCCCTTTGGACAAGTATAAATAGAAGATGAGTTGAGCACATTTGATGTTATGAAATTCGCATGATTTGATTATCATTCTTCTGAAATAGAGAAAAGGAGTGAGAATTCAAGGAAAGAAAGGGAACGTCGAAATATGAAGTATGCATATGTAAAGGAAGGTTTTCTTGAGCTCGCACATATGGTAGTTTTTCTATGACACATCTCTTGTTGAAAGTTTGTCCTTGTTGTACATGTTGTTGGTCTTGTTGTTGTTGATGGACTTGTTGCTATTTGGAAGGAGGACTTGACTTGGCATCTTGAAGGTTGAAGTCTTTTCTTGCTCTTAGGTCTTGGATATCTCACTTTGATCCGATTCTTTAAGAAGCAGATTTTTCTATGTTTTCCCCCTTGTGGGTTTTCACCCTGGCTTGGAGCCTACATTTTTTGTTCTTTGTCTCTTGTGATCTTCATATTTTGTACTTTTGATAATTGCTTGATGGAGAAAAAATAAATTTTAATAAGAAGCCAACAAACATTCACAAGTAACTATAATGGAAGAGAAATCAACCCTAATATGAAAGCATATTGATTTCTCAACATCATATCAGAGCTAAGGTTAAAAGTTGGTAGTTTGAAGATCACATTTTGTTGGCATCCTTGAAGAAGACTCATCATTGTTGTAGCAGACATCACTATATTTAAAGAAGATCATTATCATGTCTAAGATCCAAATTTTGCAATATCCAATCAAAAGGGTATAAAACTTATACTCTTTTTTTAAGATCCGAGCTCAAGAAAAAGGTTGACATATGCACTCGCTCCGGTATGCACTCATATACGCACTCGGTTTAGTATGAAAAGAAAGATAGAATTATGAAAACAAGATGTGAAAAGTATCCAAAAAGACTATGTGGTAACCCTAGTCAAAAGATTTGAACATGTGATCTGACCTGTATGTGATAAACAAGAGATTCACAAAGGTCTAAAGTTATGATACAAGAGATCTGCATTGACCTAGAAGGTCGAAACTATAGATATTCAAATCCTATGTGGATAAACACTATGATGCAAGCCACAGAAACAAGCATATCTAACGATTACAATTATTATACAAAGACATCTGAGTCTCTTACATCACTTCTACAATCTATATCAATTTACGATGGAAAAGTGATCCAAACATGTGACTTCTATGATGGAATCCAAATATTTTATGGCACTAACATTTGAGTCTTTCTGGCATGATTTATTGTGCTAATATAAATTTTAAAGGCTCAAATTGATGCAACACGAAAGTAATCCTCACTCAAGTGGAAGTTTATGTGTCACCTTAAATGAAGTATCATGCAAAGATCCAAAGTATACTCTTTTCCTAAAGATCTATAATTATGTGGAAAGTCTGAAGCCAGATCTAGTTCTAAATTGAGAACATAGAAATTTAAGAGCTTTCTTGTGCATGGTGAAGTCATTTTTTGGGTTGAGCCCTAGAGAGACAAAGTTTGATTCAAGATAGTGATTAAGGATTAATACATGCAGTTGCGTTGAAGACTTAAACGAACCTGGAGAATATTACTATGAGACTAATATGAAGGACGAAGAAGAAGTCTATCATTAAGATTCCAAGACTCAAACCTCGTCACAATAAAAGACAGAATTGTGAAAATATCACCTTCTTGGACCAAAAATTTATCAATAACAGTGAGGAATATAAAAGCCTATAACTGTGACACAAGTATGAGAAAATGACCGAGAATTAAACTTAAGAGGACAAAAGAAGACCGAGACATTTATTGATTTTTGTAGCACCAAATGTGCTCTAGCCTTGATATTTTTCAGAGAGGCTAAGACACATGTATTCTCCCAAACCCAGAAATTGTTTAGGGAAATTCCACCCAAAAGTGACTTAATTAAAATAATTAATCAGTTTTTAATATTTCCTAAGTCTAAACTTAGGAAATATGATTAATTAAAGGGTATTAATTAAGTCGGGTGTGAATCTTCTAGATAAAGGCGTGGATCGAGTTCAAGTTAATCTAAGCCATCGATTAAGATCTAATCATGGTCGTTGATGTCTTAACAAGAGATTATAAGAAGGAACTCGATGGGCACTTGGAGAACACACCAAGAGAGATATCGATCTTGTTGGCAAATCGATTTTCCAGAGTAGCAGCGCTGATTCACTGGAGAAAGAGCCAGTGAGCTTATTGCAGTGAGAGAGGGGCGGGATAGAAGGGTTGGAGGAAATTTTTCCAGATACAGTGAGTGCATAGCAGAGAGGAAGAAATTCCACAGAGAGGCAACATAGAGGCCACGTGGTGCTTCAAAGGAGATCCACAATTTTGCTGGGAGACATAGTTGATTCATTGCCAGAAGCCTGAGAGAGTTTCTGAGACAAAAAACAATCAGACGCGAGGAGAATGAGTGTTCCCAGTTGTGTGACGCAGTATTGTGTAGGGTGATGCAGTCACTACACAGAGGCAGCACAAAGAAGCTCTTTCAGAGCTAAGGTCTGTGTCAGATCACCTGTGGAAGTGAGAATTTTGTCACTAGATTGTTTGTTAGTTATTTCTCTGTATTGGATAGCCGGTCTGGACATCCAAATATTTTTACTCATATTTTCTACTGCTTAACATTAAAACCCTCAGTTGTTGCACCGGTTTTCCCAAGTTGCGTTTTTTTGAGGACTTAGTCCAAAAATAATTGTGTACTTATGTGTGTGTGCATCTAGTCTTTCCTGTGTTGAATTTATTTTCTGCAGTATTTATTTGTGAGGGTTGTAGCGTATTGATTTTGATACTTACCATAGTACACGATAAATAATTTGTTCAATAAAATAACAAATAGAAGAAATATAATACTACGATAAATAATTTGTTTAGTAAAATAACAAATAGAAAAAATCTAATCAGTTGTTGCAGTAGGATTCCGAGTAATGGAATTTTCACAACATTGAGAAACAAACCTATCAATAAGCAATGCTATATCTTTCTGGATCAAGGACCGTGACATATGTTCATCTTTGTAGTATAAACAAGTGAAGCAGTCACACTACTAAGACTATTTTCTTATACATAATAACAGAATGGATGACACCATGAAGCCGACATGTTTGATTCTAAAGCATAAAAGAAATATGTGCCTGGATTTTTGTTGTAGCCTGTATAGCTTTAAGGCTTGCATCCTTTGTGGTTAGCTTTATCTATCTGTGGAGGCTAGTATTGAATCACATTGCCTCGGATGCTTTGCATAGTGTCCTACATGCTTTGCTCTATTGCTAACATATTACAATGGCCTGTATCATGTTCAGTAGCTCGTATTTATGGCTCGCATTTGTTGTCAACATGGCTCACACTATATTCCTCTACGACTTGTTGACACAATTGTTCGTATTATATCTATTTGTGGCTCGTCTATGAATTCACTATAGCTTGCTTCGATTCTCTGAAGCCCGTATACCTGTGGCTTGCACTCTTATTTTCGACCCGTATAACTTAAGGCTCACACTCTTATTTGTGGCTTGTATATTCTATGGCTCACACTTCATCTCGCACTCTACATTCTTGTAACTTGAAGGTATGAACAGTAATCAACATAATTGTGACGTGGAGGTATGTGGTGTGATAATAACCTATGATTGTGGCTTGGAGAGATATATGATAGAGTGTTATCTTGACAGTGATGTGTGATAGTGCCATCATAACAGTAACGATGACAGTAACCTTATATAAGTGACCTAGATCTATATGACAGTGATCTCTACAATGACCTTGATATGGCCATATGGATGTGACCTTTGGTAGCGAGTAGCTCTATGACAGCTGCTAGCAATGACCTTTTTTCATAACAATGACTAAATTCTAAAATATATGATAAAGAATGAACAATTTGATATTATTGAACAATAATGGATAATAGAAACATTATGGCGGTAATATATATATATATATATATATATATATATATATATATATATATATATATATATATGATGTGAAAGTCTATATGACAGTGAAGTGGTGACTATGATGTATATGACAATATTTTGAATATGTGACAATGATCTATCAAAGTTTGATCAGAAGATGAAAGATTTGAAAGAACGTGGCAAAGCATGAAGATTATGAAGGAAGGAGCAATTTGAAGTATGCATCAAAGAAATAAATTAGAAGACAAGAAGTTCACTTACCTCAAACAAAAAGAGGGAGTTGTAAATATCTTGGATGAAAACAATAGTAATTGGAGTTTTGTAAACAACATAGAGAAGCTTGTGATAAAAAAGTAGATGATTGATCTAGGGCAATGTCCTTGAGAAAGAAGTTGAAGAGTTTTGATGTTGTTGTACCAGCAGTTGATTGATTTGTTCTAGGAACACATTGATGGACAGCATCAATGTTGATAATGATTTCAAGCTAAAGAGCATGAAGTAGAACTATGTTGCAATACAGAGGGAAGCAACAAGAATTTGACATGAATAATCCCACACCTTCACTAGAAGCTATTGTGATTTGGAAAATCTATTAATGATGTTTTGTATGGGATATGGCTTGTCTCCCTGGATAGATACATTGAAAAAGTATGTAGCAACTATCACAAGAAGTTCTAAGACATTCATTTGATGATATTGTATCGACAATTGTTTGATTTGATTTGGGAATACATTTATTGAGTGGATAACACTAATTATCGCTTGGAAGATCATGAGGGCAGAATTATATAAAAGATAGAAGCCATGTGCATGCAAATGTGAGGACGTTTGGCTCCTTGAAATGTTAAATGAATCATTTGATGACAAAGTTACATGAAAGGTCCAGGAAGGTCAAAGCTTGTTATGATATGATGCAAGAATGGAGCCCAACAGCTACAACACATCTCCCCATTTCTCCACAAAAAAACATGTATTCGATGCTTTGATGAGTATTGTGGTTGTTACTCCCTATTTGAGAGGGAGTGAGGATTACCTCCTTGGTTAAGAGGGAGTGATGGTGGACAGTGTATTCTCCTTGTGCCATGCACTAGACCAGAACTAACAGTCATAATTCTATTGAAGGCATTGGTAGGTGTGGAAATTCCTAAACCGAAATCCTATTGCAGTAACTGGAAAATATTCAACTAATTGTTATTCATTACTTAACAATTTATTTGCAGTTTTTCTACGACAAACACTGAATACATCACACTGCAACCTTCACTACATGAAATAATATATAGAAACAAGAACTGAGCAAGAACAAAAATAGACACACATATGACACTATTATTTTTGGACAAATGTCCCTGGAAAAATCCAATGCGGGAAAATCGGTGCAACAATTGAGGGTTTGTATTATTAAGCAGTAGTTCTAAATACAATCTGGGATGCCTTATTGGCCATCCATACAAAGAAAATAATTGACAGAGAGTTAGTGAGAAAATGAAATCATACTAACACTGGAGATCTGGCACTGACCCAACCTTGAACTGGCAAGCCCCACGTTGCCTTTGCGCAGATCTGCATCACTCTGGCTAGGGACTGCGTCACTCCCTTCAGTTGATCTTTCTGCTGGGTGGAAGCTGATATTATGGCCCTCTCGTCTCACACCCCGACTATTCGGCACTGGATCTAACTGATCCTCAACAAAATTTCGGATCTATTCAGAGGCTCAGGGCTACCTCTATGTGGCTCTACGTTGCCCAACATAGCCCCTATGCTGCCTCTTCTGCGTCCTCTTCTTTGCCTTCTCAACGATGTATTCTTAGCTCTTTAAAATTTTCCAACTAGATCTATCTTTGCCCCTCACTGCAAGAATCAACTCGATGATCTCGTTGGCTACTTTGCGCTGCTCACTTGAGAAATTGATATCTAGACTCACTCTCGATGTGTTTTCCAAATTCCCATCGAAGTCCTTCTTATAATGTTCTTGTTGAAAAATCAATGACCCAGATTAGATTCTAATCAATGGCTCAAATCATATTGACTTGAACTCCGTCTTTTTCTAGAAGTTTCACACCCAGTTTTATTAATACAATTTAATTATTTTAATTCCCTAAGTTTAGACTTAGGCTTCCATTAAAAATAACTAAGTATTTTAATAAAACCCCATCTGGGTGGAATTTCCCAAAATGATTTCTGGATATTTTGGAATGTGTGTCTAAGCCACATCCGATCTATCAGAAATCAACACTCCCTCTTAGTGGGGAATGAGCTCTAGTCATGCATTATGTTGAAGCATTACACGGATTTTGTAACATTTCCCTCTGCGATGTTAATGTCTGACACTGATTTCCACCAACTACTACGTTACTACATCTATGTTGCTGCTGACCCTGCATACTGCTGCCAACTATATCTGCATTGCAACTTTGCTTCTATTGCCGCTAAAAAAAAATAAAATATTGAACTAAGTGTTCAACATGATGCATCTGATAATGAAGATTTGATTGCTGCTAGTCTCTGCGTTTGTTGGAGCCCCGTAATTTGGCAGATTGGCGGACCAAATGACGGAGTAACATCAAACCAATATTTGGAGCCCTAGGACCTAGCCTTCCTAGACTCAGAGAAGGCTCTCTCTATGAAGCGAAGGATGTGAGCTTGTTCGCTTAGTTTGTTTAGATTTTAGGCTAGTTGTTAAGTGTGTTTGTTTGTTTGTTTTTTAGTTGTTTGGAGGTAAAACGGATCAAGTGGATCAAAATAGAACAAGAAAATGATATCAACTGGGCTGTGGGGTCAAAAGCAAGCCAAGGATGTCAAGACAATAGGTAGGGTGTACTGCAGGGCCGATTTAGTATAATGAATGGACATTTCAGGTGGTTTATGAAGTGTAATGAACATTAAGTTTGTCCAAGACAAAGAGATCTTAAGCATAAATAGTTAAACAGCAAGCATTCATGTGGTAGGGCTAACCATTAATCACTATGAATGAAACTCAAACTAATAAATGCAGAAAATAAACAATCAGGTGATGCATAGAAGTATAAGACCCTCTAACTTTGGGAAAATCACCTTCAGTGGTTGAGAACACATGTAAGACAAACCAACCGCTCAAAATGTGGAAAGGAAACTCCTAAACAATGCATTCAAACTGATGAGAACTTTGAATTAAGTTTGCAAGTGTAGGCAGAGGGAAAGATCAAAACAAGACCTCTCTGATTTAAACGAGACAGACAATACTTCAAAGGAGATTTCATTAATGAGGTTTAAACAGTTATGAGTAAGAAGGGCATACCATGAATCAAACAAGATAGCATGTCATAATAATCATTAAGGAAATAAATAACAAGTTCTTAGTGGACCAAAGGGAAGTTAAGAATCCTTTGACATGACCAAGAAAGATGAAAACATAGAAGCTGCAACGAATCAGGAAATTTGATGTGCCTCCATGGTCATACCTCAAACTTATTCTTTACTGACCTACAACAAGCAAGAAACATGGATACATATTTTAAAAACTAAGAAAAAATAACTGAAAAGAAGCACAATACCATTCACCAAGCCATGGATTCCTGCACATAGATCCTCTCCATCATCTAGGCAAGCAAGTCAAGCTATCCACTCCATCAAACAAGTCTGATCATCAAAACTCATAACATATATTGCTCAAAGCTCAGTCAAGTTCTTAAGCTCTTCAAAAATCCAACTTCCTACTCAACTCTCCAACAATATTACAATGACTCTCCATGAGTTAAATAGGAGGAATAAGAGGATAAGCTTCACAAAACCAACTAGAAGCTCATTGGCCTAATACAAATATCTGATTTTGTCCTTGAGGCTTTGCAAAGCCCAATGCACAAAATATCTTCAAAAATATCTTAAACAGCTAAAAATGGTAAGAACATTGACTTTTAATCTCTGACATGGAGTTAAAAATAGCTTAACGCACATTTGGATGGCCACCTTCAGAAAACTGCCTTTTTAGCCAAAATGCTACAGGAGCGTAGCAGTAGAAAGAAGCCTGTGTTGAAGATAACTTTTGAGGGACTTCGCAATGTTGAAACAAGGCCCGTGATAGCTCGTTGGAAAGCCCTGGATGTCTAGTTTTTGGAACTACTTGAGTTTTCTCAAATTGATCCCTGGAACTCTGTCAAAAAGTGGACTGAGTGAAGAAACCTAGGAGGGTCTTACCTGCTGATATTTGAGGCAGAAATGTGAATTTTGACTGATTTTTGCCTCTTTGGGGACCAAAACACTTCCTTTTGATCTGAAAATTTGTGAGTAGCTGCCTCCAAATTTAATACATCTAACAAAATGATTTTCATGAGCTAAGCATGCTCCTAGCAAATATGGCAGCACTTAGAAAAATGTGCAATTAGGGCCAAAAAACACAAAAAACAAGATCATGTCAAAATTTGCTCAATTTCGGCGAGCAAACCCCTTATGGGTTCTTAGCAGCATGCAAGGAAGCTGAAGCCAATATTTCCAGCCTAAATATGTCTTTTTCCCCTTTTTTCAATGGGCACCTCCTTCGGGAAGTTTTGAGCCTTTTTTGAGGAAGTTTGAGTTTTCTTCGGGCAAATTGATTCAATTTCTTGTAGTGCCTGGTCATCTTCCTTTGCAAACCCAAGTCTTTGTTAGTTTTGTCTAATTTATCGTCCAAATGCTTGTTCGCTCTTTCAAGCCATGATTCTTTATCATTTTCTATCTCTTGGGCAAGCAATTGTGTGAGAGGATAAGATCGAACAAGGGTTGCTTCTTCTTCCTTTTGTTTCTCCAAAGCTTTCCTAAGACCCACAGTCTTAGGCCTTTTTCTTACTGGCTGCTCTTCTTCCTCAATATAATCAAATTCGCCCATATACTCTTCAAGCTTGACTTGAGCTTTGTATGCTTCCCTTTGGTATTTGAATGCTCGGGCCTCATAAATTTCCATTTGCCCACTCATTTGTTTATTTTGCATTTGTAGAAAATGTATGAGGTCCTTTGACTTTTCTAGATTAGTTTCTAAGTCATGGATTTGGGCTTCTCTGTTTTGCAAAAGTGACTCAAGAATTCTAGCTTCATCATCTCCAGCATCATTGTCTATTTGTATGATGTCAAACTCTCTTTCCTGTTCATGACTACTCTCCTGCTGTTCAATTTTTTCTTTGCCCTTGCTTTGGATATACTTCTTTGCTCTTGTTCTCTTTGGCAATTCAACAATACTCTTCTTAGGCAGTTTGCCTCTACTCCTTAGCGCTCTAGTGACATTACTAGTCACTGCTGGAGTGATTTTCTTCTTTGCAGATCTAGTGTTTTTAGCCTTTGGTACTTTTGGAGAATGAATCATGGCCTCTTGCCTAGGAGAGGCAGCAAGCACATGTTCAACTTGATCCTTTATACTGTTGCCTCCATCATCACTTGCTTTGCTACCCTGTTCATTTTTTTCCTCACTATTTTGAGTTTTTTTAGGGCTGCCATCTTCACCTTTATCATTGTTTTGAACCTCTTGACATATGTTGCCTTCAACCTCATCAGTGCTGTTTAGAATATGTTTTTTAGGGTTGTTAGCTTCATCATCCTTTTCTGCTGCTTGACTATCTTCACTGTCTGTCTGTGGACTGCCTTGTTTACCCTCCTCACTGTCTTGAATTTGTTGAGGGTTGCCTTCATTATGACAGTCTTCTTTTTCATTTTTCATGTTGCCATCATCTTCACTGTTTTCCTTAGACTCTGTGTGTGGGCTACCACCATGGTCACTACTTTGCTGGGAGGTGCCTTTTTCACTGTCCCTTTGATCGGTTTCATGACTTTGCTGAGGATTGCGGTGTTCCTCATCACTGCTTTGAACATCTTCCCTTTGCTCTTCATCATCACTATCCTGTTGCTCCTCAGTTTGTTTTTTCATCCTCACTAACTGGCTGCTCTTTAGTTTGATCTTCATCATCACTAGCTATGGGTGGACTGTCCTCATGTTCATTTTCATTGTTTTGCTTAGGGCTGCTTTGTCCTTCATCCTTACTACTTTGCTGAGTATCACTATGTTCCTCATCACCACTAAACTCATGCCTGCTTTCATAAGACTGCTCTTTTTCACTATCAATCATGGGTGATGTTTTCCTTTGAGGGGTAGATTGATTAGATGAAGGGGAGACATGGTGAGTGGAGGGCGAGGAGGACATATGAGATGGGCCATGAGATGAAGAGGCAGTAGCAAAATCTGGATGAGAAATGAAAGTCTCCCAAGAAACTCCTTTCTTTTCAAGCTGGTGAGGGATGATGATTTTGATGAGAGAATGATGGAAAAGACTAGCTTTTTGCAGAGCAGGAGGTCTCTTTTGGACAAGGGAGGACATCTTGTCTATGCTTTTGCAAAGGAAGAAAGGGAGATTTAGTAACTGAGTTCTTGTGAAATGCATGAGAAACCTGATGTGATAGGAATAAACTCAGGAATATCTCCCTTCACATGTGAAATACTTCATGATAACTCTCATGAGGGAGGCATAGCTGCTCAATAAGTGAGAAAAAGGAAATATAACTTGGCAAGCATCCTGATGGTCTGGTTTTAGGAAAGGCTTGTAGTGGTCTAGGTCCAAATAAGCTTGTTTGAACCATTTCTCACCAAGATAGGGAATCTTGGTGGCCCTTGACACTGACCTAGGAGTGAGAACAAAATCAAGGCCTGCTAGGTGGACATGTTTTCCTTGCAGCCTCAGGGTGAACAACTGTGTTAAGAGAGGGTAATTGGTGACCTCCTGGACTTTTTGGAAAAAATCAAGGCATCCTACCTCATGGAAATTGAAAAGAACCGAAGGGGAGTCATTTATTTCCTGGGTTGTAATAGGCTCAAACCTTTTGTGAAATCCACCCTTGTTGGCCTTCTTTGGAGGCATAGTTTTGTTTAGGCTTTTCCTTCACTCTCTTACCAACACAGGTCTTTGACTGAATTAAGCCTTTCTTCAAACACTGTTTTCCCCTCTTGCAAGACTGTATTTTTCTATGAAAATAATTCTATTTCTCTAAACTGTGTTTCTTTTCATCACTTTGCAAACACATTTTTGACTTTGAAAACAAGCCTTTTTTCCTTTAGCACAAAAGCTGCTTTGCTCTTTGTGGATTGTGTTTCTTTTTTTAAACAATCAAACCAAACAAGTTTTTAAACTAACAAGGTTCCTTCCTCCTTAAACACCGTCTTGTTGTCTCTTAGTAAACATGGTGGTTTTAAGAACCAACTGCTTTTTCCCCTTCATTTAGACTGTGTATTTTTCTTAATAAAATTGATCCTAAAACCTCACAAAATCAAAACTTATGCGAGGAAAACAATAAATACCTCTTGAAAATGTGTTGTGTGCTTTTGGAGATAATTCCACTGTGCAAAAAATCCGTTTTGTGGTGAGTTGGAGGTCTTTTGAGAGGTGCTACGCCCCTGTGCCCAGGCGCGTAGCACCTGCATGCCACTGTGGCATTGTCAGGTCGGGCACTGGGCGCCCTCTGAACGCCGGTTGGTCGACACACAGGTATGCCGTGCTATCCTACAAGCGCGTCGCACCGTGTGTAAAAGCCTTTGGAGGAATGTTATAGGCAAGTCGCGACCTGTCTTTTTCTCGATGTTGCCCGAGGCTTCAAACCACGAAAAAACGCTATTTTGCTAAGTACAAAGTGACATGAAAAAATACCCTTTGAGGGTGTTATAACCTTTTTGAAATGTTTTGAAAGGTCGTTTTCCCTCCTTTCTTGATGATTAGACACTCCACTTTTTGCCTTGGTGTTTATAAAGAAAAATGGATTTCTCTGTTTTGTTGGGGGCTTGCTTTTTTTTACCAATTGTTTCATCCCTTTTTGAAAAGTGTCTTTTTGAAAGATTGAACTTTGTGCCATGAGTATACTTCTCACTGTCTATTTAATGACACCTTTTATCAACCACAGTGGTAACACTAGGAAATCTGATCATTTGCTCATTTTGAAGGAGGTCATCTTTCATTATAAAAAAACTCATCTTCAACAGGTACAGTGTCTTCCTTTGCTTATTTGAAAAAAGGCATAATTAGTAAACTGTGATATTTTCTTATCACTTT
This sequence comes from Pinus albicaulis, assembly GCA_034641835.2. NCBI lineage: Eukaryota > Viridiplantae > Streptophyta > Pinopsida > Pinales > Pinaceae > Pinus > Pinus albicaulis. The sequence continues at coordinate 53,521 of JAXQQM020068829.1, read as the reverse complement.
TGAAGACCTTCAAAATAAATTGTGCCTATTTACTAACTAATTTCTCCTTTTTTGCACGGTGTCTTCACAACAAGACCTCTTCAGCTCAGTATTTTCCCTGATGGTTTTTCTTAAAGACAAAGTTAACACTTGATGATTTGACCCTCTGCTTGTTATGAAGGAGGTCTTATGCCACTGTTGTAAGTGGGCCCTCTGCGTATTTGTGAGGGAGACCTTGTAAACACCGTGTTTTTTCCATCTGCTCATAATTGAAGGAGGCCTTGTAAACACAAAGTTTCTTTCATCTCTATCTATCTTTTGAAGACTATTTTTGAACAAGTTGTCTGTGGGCCCTCTACTTATCATGAAGGAGGCAATGTTTGACAAACTGCATGGGCACTTTTTGACCTCTGTTAACCAAATGAAAAATGCCCATGAACAAACTGTTTGTGGCTCTTTAGACAAACTATATTTATCATTCAAAGAGATCCTGTGCTTGTCATTCAAGGGAGGCTTCTTTAGGACTGTGAGGGGTGCCCTTTCTTCTCTGGAAGGAGGTCTTTGATCTGTCAGTGTTAACCTTTGAGAAAGGCTACCTGTTCCAAATCTGGGCCCTCTAAGACTGTGCCTTTACCCTCTGCCTATCTTTTAAAGGAGGCTTGAAAAACACAGTCTTTGTGACCCTTCAGATCTACTATAAGGCGCCCTACTTATTTACTGATGGAGGTCTTGAAAACTATAAAACTTCATTCATTTCAAAATTATGACCCCTATCTGTTTGTTTAAAAAATACAAATAGAAGGCAACAATGAATCTTTGGTACTTATCCTCGATGAAATCATCTGAATCATAATGCCCTTTTCTTCATGAGGACCTGTCAGTAATGTACATCCCTTTCGCATAGAATTAGTGTGAATCTTCAGGAGTAAATAATGTGCTTTGTAAATGGCGAGCGCTCACTGTTATGCATCCTTAAAACAACTCTTTCTTCCCTTGACTATGTTTTCATAAGGTGTGATGAACTTGTCTGTGATAGTCTTTCAAAGTTTAGTTCATGATGAGGTATAAGAAGCAGTTGTCCTTCTTATACCTTCACTATGATGCCTAATTTGCTTTAAAGCTCTTTTTTCCAGAAGACTATCACTGTTGGTTGTACAAGACTGATTTGTAGGGCTGGCCACAATCTGCACTTTTCTCTGACTTCCATAGTAAACTGACACAGCATGAAACTTTCTCCTGAGGTGCTCTTTTTTCTCATACTTTGTTTAGTGTCATCAATCAGTACATCCCTGCAGAGATGTAAAAACAGATGTTTTTGAATTTTGGAGGGCTTCTTTGATGTTTCATGGGGATCATGCCTGATTTAATCATATTTCTTCAGACAGGGAAAACTCCTTCTCTTTTCCTGATTTGAACATTCCTGAGCCTTGCTAGAAACAAAACAAAGTGATCTCTTTGATGGTGCGTGACCTAGGGATAGACAAGGGTTTTTCTTTGAAAAATGATAAGACATGATGGCTGGCTGATATTGAAGACAGGGTTTTGACTTTTTGACTAGAGAAAGCTTTTCTCAAGATATGTGCCCTAAACACCACCACTTAGACCTAGACATTTTATTATAATTTCTGAAGAGTTTCCCAGGCATAATCAGGTTATCATATGACAAAATAATTAGTGAGAGAGGGACAAGTGCTTTGCCAAATGTTGGACAATGAGATTTATGGAAACAGGGGATTTCGATAGCAGAGAGACGAAACCTATGAGAACTTATAGACAGGGAGACTTTGCTGAATGATGATAGGTAGGGAAACTGAAGACTATTTTCATCATAGGCTGAAAAGGAGAGGTAGGAAGACAAAATTTGTTTGAGGTGTTTTCTGGATGACAAATTGAGAGATTGAGATTAGCTTCCAGAAAACTCAGGCAAGGAATCTAGTCGTCAAAACATGCAAAAATATTGATGACTAACAATGGCTCCATTTGGGGAGGGCAGCTCCTTTTCAGGAGGTGTCCAGAACTGCAGATCTCAGGCTTGTGAAGACCAGTGCCTCATCCATTGGTGCATATTTCTCTTTTCCTTGATGTTATTCCTAAAAATGATTTTCTTTGACAAATTTACAACATTATTAGCATCACCCTCATCTCTACCTACCCAGCTATATTCCCTAGCATTTTTTCTTCTTTAGGTGCATTTGAACTAGCAACCCTTTGACATGATATTTTTTGAAAAAATGAAAACTATCTAATTCTACACTTATATCTTCCGGGAGTTCAGGGTAAACTGATGAACTATTTTGATTCTCTACCTATGCTAGATCGACTATCAAAATTAAATTGTTTGACATGATTTCATTCACTAAACTAAAACATGAAATTGAAAAATGACCAAATCAGGATTAGACGGTCTGATTTGTCATGTGTTTGTGGCATAGAAGACAAGCTGCACACAAATATTATTTTCGAACAAAATGAGATTTAGAAAAATCAAGGCTAGGATACATAGTTTGTTTTTCATCCTTGTTTTTCTATTTGGTTCTATTTTGAGTGTGTGGAACCAATATCTTTCCTAATCTACCTTCATTGATAAGTCAAGCTTACACAATTTGACTATCACTTATTTCACTAACTTATCAGCAATCAATTTAAAACATGTCCAGTTATGATTAGGCTAGATAACTAAACAAGATATCCTTTGAGCACTAGTAGTGGCATTTAGATTTGCGCACTTTCAACATGACTATTTTTTGAACATGGGGCTTTTCTGCTATTTTTAAAACTGCCCTCTTTTCAACTTTTCTACTGTTTTTGTATTTTCTGTTTTTTACTTTTTCTTCAAACAATCTAGAACTGAAAAGATGCTCACAAGGCTGAGCTTATTTTTCACACCTATCTATCTATCCTAATCTAACCTATACACAATATACATTCATTTAGTAAAATCCCTTTCCAACAAAGCAAATCAAGCAGATGATTCCATGAGGGATTTAGTTTCAACTTTTTAAGAGTGCTGAAGAAATGAAAAGGCCACTTCCACTTTACTTGTTTTCGAACAGTAGTGCCTAAAAATTTTCTCACACTTTGCAACAGACTGTTCTGGGCGGAACACACTACTCATTCAGATTTCTCAAGGAAAACAACAAATGGATCTTGGAATAATACCTGATCTAGAGGATTTGATATATAAGCTTCATTCAGGACTACTCTTTCTTCCACTTGGCTATGTTTGGGACTTTCTTGGGAAAGAAACTCTTCCCCTTGCTCATGATCACTTTAACTGTCAGACTCATCATATACTTCAGTGTAGTCTTCTTGCCAAGCTGATGTGCTCTTATTGAGTGGGTTGGAATCTGTGTGAAGGTCATCATGTTGATGAACAGGGATACTCTTTGGCAGTAAATCCTCGTTAGAAGGTGGTGCAACAACTATCATGTGATTATCAACTTCTATGCCTTCATCTACAATTTGAATTTCAATGGGACTTGGTGGCTGTAAATCTGAAGCTGAAGAAGATTCCGTGTCCCAAATGATTTCATCAACCATTTCAGGAAAAGGTTTTTCACTTACAACTTGCTCAAGAAGTTCTTTTTCTTCTCCAATTTCAACATCAAAACTGAAACACTGTTGATTCCCAATCACATGAAGGTTATCGCTGATGGGCCGATATGAAGTGGAACAAAGGTTTAGTGATCCTTCACTTACTTCTGAACTTTCAAGGCTTCCCTCATCAGTGGCATGGGTGGCATGAATTTATTTAATACTTTTTTGAAGTTGATGAAAATGATCTTCCTCCCACAAACCAATTATTGATTGCTCTGCAAAGTTAGTTTCCGTTTGAAGGATATCATCATCAGATTGATCAAACTTTGGAAACTCATCAAAATAAGTAGTGTCACCAATCAAACATATTGGATTATCAGTTTTTTCTTCTTTGAATTTATCTAGAAGTTCACCTTCTGATTTCTGGTAGATGGATTTAGTAGGAGAAAGAACAAGAATGTTTTGTTTACATGAAGGCTTATAAAGTGATTGTACTCTCAACATCTGATCTATCTCTTCTTCAGTTAAAGGAGGGGGCATTTTATGTTTTCTTTGGATTGGGCAACAATTGTTTTCCTTCTCTAGAGAAAACTGATTCTGAGGTTGGATATCTTCTTGAGCCTCATCTAGTAGGGGTGATGAATCATCACTTGTACCTTCATAGAGATCTTGTGGGTTTTCTTCTATACCTTGATTGATTTCTTCCTCAACTAACTCATCTAGGTTGTCATGATAGTTAACTTGAGAATGAAATTCATGAATTACTGCTAAGAGATCTTCAGGATACAAATTATCTAAATAATACCTATCTATAAGGTGTTGTATGAGATCTTTAGATTGATTACAACAATTTTCAGCCAATGATAGAGATGGACAATGCCTTATATAGTGTTTATAAAATACTTTGTGGAAATCCTTCAAAGAAAACAAGATGCCAGGTTCTAGCCATTCATACCAATTTCTCGCCTTATCTTCTAATGTTGCCATAAACATTTTCATGAGGCAGTCCTCATGCCATTCAATCTTCAACCTCCATATGTGTATATGAAATTTGATGAGGTGTAACAAGGGGTCATCAACCTTTTCATCTCGAAAGATAGGTAGGTTTTTCATCCAATTTATTTCAGGCATTTTGTGTGGGAATCTAGGGATATGATCTCTGTTCATTGGAGCATATCTCCTTTGTATCCTTGGATCCATCTTTGTTAATCAGAAAGTGTCACTGTGTCCTTTCAACCAGTCTAAAGTTCTCTACTAGTGGAGTCTTTTGGTCTAACGAGGGCTGTGGAGTTGCCAGGTGGAAGGTTTGAACTTTTCTGTCCACCATCAACATGATTGGGATTGCTCAATGCATTTCAGGAGATTTTATAACAACTAGTGGAGTAATAGGCCTATTGGAGGCTAGTGGAGTCGCCAGGTGGATATTTTTGGTTTGTTTTTGATGATATATTGTCTATGGTCCACCACCAAAGAAGCCAATCTAAAAAAAATGTTTTTGGGGTTTTTTCTAAGTTTTTATATGTAGCCCTGGGGTTTGTGATAGTTTCCTACAGCTGATTTATCATTTTGATAGAATGGTGAAACAACCAAATTCTACTCTTTGACAATACTTTAGTCTTCTAAGTTTTACTGAGACTTTGAGAGTTCCTAAGGGATACCTAGGACGTTTTGACTCAAAGTCCCACCATGATCGCCATTATGTTGAAGTCTCGTAATTTGGCAGATTGGCGGACCAAATGACGGAGTAACATCAAACCAATCTTTGGAGCCCTAGGACCTAGCCTTCCTGGACTTAAAGAGGGCTCTCTCTATGAAGCGAAGGATGTGAGCTTGTTCGCTTAGTTTGTTTAGATTTCAGGCTAGTTGTTAAGTGTGTTTGTTGGTTTGTTTTTTAGTTGTTTGGAGGTAAAACTGATCAAGTGGATCAAAATAGAACAAGAAAATGATATCAACTGGGCTATGGGGTCAAAAGCAAGCCAAGGATGTCAAGACAATGGGTAGGGTGTACTGCAGAGCCAATTTAGTATAGTGAATGGACATTTCAGGTGGTTTATGAAGTGTAATGAACATTAAGTTTGTGCAAGATAAAGAGATCTTAAGCATAAATAGTTAAACAACAAGCATTCATGTGGTAGGGCTAACCATTAATCACTATGAATGAAACTCAAACTAATAAATGCAAAAAATAAATAATCAGGTGATGCATAGAAGTATAAGACCCTCTAACTTTGGGAAAATCACCTTCAGTGGTTGAGAACACATGTAAGACAAACCAATAGCTCAAAATGTGGAAAGGAAACTCCTAAACAACGCATTCAAACTGATGAGAACTTTGAAATAAGTCTGCAAGTGTAGGCAGAGGGCAAGATCAAAACAAGACCTCTCTGATTTAAACGAGACAGACAATACTTCAAAGGAGATTTCATTAATGAGATTTAAACAGCTATGAGTAAGCAGGGCGTACCATGAATCAAACAAGATAGCATGTCATAGTAATCATTAAGGAAATAAATAACAAGTTCTTAGTGGACCAAAGGGCAGTTAAGAATCCTTTGACATGACCAAGAAAGATGAAAACATAGAAGCTACAATGAATTAGGAAATTTGATGTGCCTCCATGGGCATACCTCAAACTTATTCTTTATTGACCTACAGCAAGAAAGAAACATGGATACATATGTGAAAAACTAAGAAAACTTAACTGAAAAGAAGCACAATACCATTTACCAAGCCATGGAATCCTGCACATAGATCCTCTCTATCATCTAGGCAAGCAAGTCAAGCTATCCACTCCATAAAACAAGTCTGATCATCAAAACTCATAACATATATTGCTCAAAGCTCAGTCAAGTTCTTAAGCTCTTCAAAAATCCAACTTGCTACTCAAATCTTCCACAATATTACAATGAATCTCCATGAGTTAAATAGGAGGAATAAGAGGATAAGCTTCACAAAACCAACTAGAAGCTCATTGGCCTAATACAAATATCTGATTTTGTTCTTAAGGCTTTGCAAAGCCCAAGGCACAAAATATCTTCAAAAATATCTTAAAAAGCTAAAATGGTAAGAACATTGACTTTTAATCTCTGACATGGAGTTAAAAATAGCTTAACGCACATTTGGATGGCCACCTTCAGAAAACTGTCTTTTTAGCCAAAATGCTACAGGAGCGTAGCAGCAGAAAGAATCTTGTTTTGCAAATAACTTTTGAGGGACTTCCCGATGTCGAAATGAGGCCCGTGATAGCTCGTTGGAAAGCCTTGGATATCTAGTTTCTAGAACTACTTGAGTTTTCTCAAACTGATCCCTAAAAGTCTGCCAAAAAGAGGACTGAGTGAAAAAACCCAGGAGGGTCTCACCTGCTGATATTTGAGGCAGAAAGGTGAATTTTGACTGATTTTTACCTCTTTGGGGGACCAAAACACCTCATTTTGATCTGAAAATTTGTGAGTAGTTGCCCCCAAATTTAATACATCCAAAAAAATGATTTTCATGAGCTGAGGATGCTCCTAGCAAATATGGCAGCGCTTAGAAAAATGTGCAATTAGGGCCAAAAAACACAAAAAACAAGATCATGTCAAAATTTGCTCAATTTCGGCAAGCAAACCCCTTATGGGTTCTTAGAAGCATGCAAGGAAGCTGAAGCCAAGATTTCAAGTCTAGATATGTCGTTTCCCCCTTTTTTCACTGGGCGCCTCCTTTGGGCAGTTTTGAGCATTTTTTGAGCAAGTTTGAGTTTTCTTCGAGCAAATTGATTCAATTTCTTGTAGTGGTCGGTCATCTTCCTTTGCAAACCCAATTCTATGTTTGCTTTGTCTAATTTATCCTCCAAATGCTTGTTCGCTCTTTCAAGCCATGATTCTTTATCATTTTCTATCTCTTGGGCAAGCAATTGTGTGAGAGGATAAGATCGAACAAGGGTTGCTTCTTCTTCCTTCTGTTTCTCCAAACCTTTCCTAAGACCCATAGTCTTAGGCCTTTTTCTTATTGGCTGCTCTTCTTCCTCAATATCATCAAATTCGCCCATATACTCTTCAAGCTTGACTTGTGCTTTGTATGCTTCCCTTTGGTATTTGAATGCTCGGGCCTCATAAATTGCCATTTTCCCACTCATTTGTTTATTTTGCATTTGTAGAAAATGTATGAGGTCCTTTGACCTTTCTAGATTAATTTCTAAGTCATGGATTTGGGCTTCTCTGTTTTGCAAAAGTGACTCAAGAATTCTTTCTTCATCATCTCCAACATCACTGTCTATTTGTATGATGTCAAACTCTCTTTCTTGTTCATGACTACTCTCCTGCTGTTTAATTTTTTCTTTGCCCTTGCTTTGGATAGACTTCTTTGCTCTTGTTTTCTTTGGCAATTCCACAATACTCTTCTTAGGCAGTTTGTCTCTACTCCTTAGTGCTCTAGTGACATTACTAGTCACTGCTGGAGTGATTTTCTTCTTTGCAGATCTGGTGTTTTTAGCCTTTGGTGCTTTTGGAGAATGAATCATGGCCCCTTGCCTAGGAGAGGTAGCAAGCACATGTTCAACTTAATCCTTTATACTGCAGCCTCCATCATCACTTGCTTTGCTGCCCTATTCATTGTTTTCCTCACTGTTTTGAGTTTGTTTAGGGCTGCCATCTTCACCTTTATCATTATTTTGAACCTCTTGACATATGTTGCCTTCAACCTCATCAGTGCTATTTAGAATATGTTTTTTAGGGCTGTTAGCTTCATCATCCTTTTCTACTGCTTGACTATCTTCATTGTCTGTCTGTGGACTGCCTTGTTTACCCTCCTCACTGTCTTGAATTTTTTGAGGGCTGCCTTCATTATGACTGTCTTCTTTGTCATTTTGCATGCTGCCATCATCTTCACTGTTTTCCTTAGACTCTATGTGTGGGCTGCCACCATGGTCACTACTTTGCTGGGAGGTGCCTTTTTCACTGTCCCTTTGATTGGTTTCATGACTTTGTTGAGGACTGTGGTGTTCCTCATCACTACTTTGAACATCTTCCCTTTTATCTTCATCATCACTACCCTGCTGCTCCTCAGTTTGTTTTTTCATCCTCACTAGCTGGCTGCTCTTCAATTTGATCTTCATCAACACTAGCTGTGGGTGGACTGTCCTCATGTTCATTTTCATTGTTTTGCTTAGGGCTGCTTTGTCCTTCATCCTTACTACTTTGTTGAGTATCACTATGTTCCTCATCACCACTAACCTTATGCCTACTTTCATAAGACTGCTCTTTTTCACTATCAATCATGGTTGATGTTTGCCTTTGAGGGGTAGATTGATTAGATGAAGGGGAGACATGGTGAGTGGAGGGCGAAGAGGACATATGAGATGGGCCATGAGATGAAGAGGCAGTAGCAAAATCTGGATGAGAAATGAAAGTCGCCCAAGAAACTCCTTTCTTTTCAAGCTGGTGAAGGATGATAATTTTGATGAGAGAATGATGGAAAAGACTAGCTTTTTGCAGAGCAGGAGGTCTCTTTTGGACAAGGGAGGACATCTTGTCTATGCTTTTGCAGAGGAAGAAAAGGAGATTTAGTAACTGAGTTCTTGTGAAATGCATGAGAAGCCTGATGTGATAGGAATAAACTCGGAAATATCTCCCTTCACATGTGAAATACTTCATGATAACTCTCATGAGGGGAGCATAACTGCTCCATAAGTGAGAAAAGGAAATATAGCTTGGCAAGCATCCTGATGGTCTAGTTTCAGGAAAGGCTTGTAGTGGTCTAGGTCCAAATAAGCTTGTTTGAACCATTTCTCACCAAGATAGGGAATCTTGGTGGCCCTTGACACTGACCTAGGAGTGAGAACAAAATCAAGGCCTGCTAGGTGGACATGTTTTCCTTGCAGCCTCAGGGCGAACAACTGTGTTAAGGGAGGGTAATTGGTGACCTCCTGGACTTTTTGGCAAAAATCAAGGCAGCCTACCTCATGGACGTTGAAAAGAACCGAAGGGGAGTCATTTATTTCCTGGGTTGTAATAGGCTCAAACCTTTTGTGAAATCCACCCTTGCTGGCTTTCTTTGGAGGTATAGTTTTGTTTAGGATTTTCCTTCACTCTCTTACCAACACAGGTCTTTGACTGAATTAAGCCTTTCTTCAAACACTTTTTTCCCCTCTTGCAAGACTGTATTTTTCTACGAAAATAAGTCTATTTCTCTAAACTGTGTTTCTTTTCATCACTTTGCAAACACATTTTTGACTTTGAAAACATGCCTTTTTTCCTTTACCACAAAAGCTGCTTTGCTCTTTGTGGATTGTGTTTCTTTTTTTAAACAATCAAACCAAACAAGTTTTTAAACTGACAAGGTGCCTTCCTCCTTAAACACTATCTTGTTGTCTCTTAGTAAACATGGTGGTTTTAAGAACCAATTGTTTTTTCCCCTTCATTTAGACTATGTATTTTTCTTAATAAAATTGATCCTAAAAGCTCACAAAAACAAAACTTAGGCGAGGAAAATAGTAAATACCTCTTGAAAATGTGTTGTGTGCTTTTGGAGATAATTTTACTGTGCAAAAAATCTGTTTTGTGGTGAGTTGGAGGTCTTTTGAGTGGTGCTACACTCTTGTGCACAGGCGCGTAGCACCTGCATGCCATTGTGGTGTTGTCTGGTCGGGCACTGGGCGCCCTCTGAACGTCGGTTGGTCGACACACAGGCGCGTCGCGCTATCCTATGGCGCATCACGCCGTGTGTAAAAGCATTTGGAGGAATGTTACAGGCGCGTCGCGCTAACTTACAGGCGCGCCGCGACCTGTCTTTTGCTCGATGCTACTCGGGGATTCAAACCACGAAAAAACGCTCTTTTGCTAATTACGAGTGACATGAAAAAATAACCTTTGAGGGTGTTATAACCTTTTTAAAATGTTTTGAAAGGTCGTTTTCCCTCCTTTCTTGATGATTAGACACTCCACTTTTTGCCTTGGTGTTTATAAAGAAAAATGGCTTTCTCTGTTTTGTTGGGGGCTTGCTTTTTTTTACCAATTGTTTCATCCCTTTTTGAAAGGTATATTTTTGAAAGATTGAACTTTGTGGCATGAGTATACTTCTCACTGTCTATTTAATGACACATTTTCTCAACCACAGTGTTAACACTAGGAAATCTGATCATCTGCTCATTTTGAAGGAGGTCATCTTTCATTATAAAAAACTCATCTTCAACCATTAGGGGAATTTTGAAGTCTAAAATGGGCCTCCTAAGGAAATTATAAAAAAATAGTGGAAAAAATCTAATAAGATTTGATAACATCATCAAATTTTAGAGGGAAAAATGGAAAAACTATTTTTTCAACTCATATTTTCAACTTATCTCCCAAAGTTTTTACTCAAATTTCGAGCAGGAGTACTCGTTGGATGCGAAATTTAATTCCCCATCCAAGGAGTACCCATGTTGCATACTTTCGATGGGTCCTACTACACGAAAAATGAGAAATACATAAAACAATGTGATTACAATCACGTTTTTTATGTATTTCTCATTTTTCGTGTAGTAGAGTTCATCGAAAATATGCAACATGGGTACTCCTTGGATGAGGAATTAAAATTTCGCATCCAACGAGTACTCCTGCTCGAAATTTGAGTAAAAATTTTGGGAGATAAGTTGAAAATACGAGTTGAAAAAGTAGTTTTATTATTTTATTATTTTTTAATATTTTTACCCTTTTATTTAAAAAATGGTGAATCATCCCCCATGGTTGACATCACCATCTTGAATCCTATTGGTTGTTATAAAGTTTATTTTTGTTGTACATTTTTCTTATGAGGCCCATTTTAGACCTCAAAATTCCCCTAATGAGGTACAGTGTCTTCCTTTACTTATTTGAAAAAAGGCATAATTAGTAAACTGTGATATTTTCTTATCACTTTTGAAGACCTTCAAAATAAACGGTGCCTGTTTACTAACTGATTTCTCCTTTTTTGCACGATGTCTTCACAACAAGACCTCTTCAGCTCAGTATTTTCCCTGATGGTTTTTCTTAAAGACAGAGTTAACACTTGATGATTTGACCCTCTGCTTGTTACGAAGGAGGTCTTATGCAACTGTGGTAAGTGGGCCCTCTGCTTATTTGTGAAGGAGGCCCTGTAAACACTGTGTTTTTTCCATCTGCTCATAATTGAAAGAGGCCTTGTAAACACAAAGTTTCTTTCATCTCTATCTATCTTTTGAAGACTATTTTTGAACATGTTGTCTGTGGGCCCTCTACTTATCATGAAGGAGGTAATGTTTGACAAACTGCATGGGCGCTTTTTTACCTCTGTTAACCAAATGAAAAATGTCCATGAACAAACTGTTTGTGGCTCTTTAGACAAACTATGTTTATCATTCAAAGAGATCATGTGTTTGTCATTTAAGGGAGGCTTCTTTAGGACTGTGAGGGTGCCCTTTCTTCTCTGGAAGGAGGTCTTTGATCTGTCAGTGTTAACCTTTGAGAAAGGCTACCTGTTCCAAATCTGGGCCCTCTAATACTGTGCATTTACCCTCTGCCTATCTTTTGAAGGAGGCTTCCAAAACACAGTCTTTGTGACCCTTCAGATCTACTATAAGGCGCCCTACATATTTACTGATGGTGGTCCTGAAAACTATAAAACTTCATTCATTTCAAAATTATGACCCCTGTCTGTTTGTTTGAAAAATACAAATAGAAGGCAACAATGAATCTTTGGAAAGTATCCTCGATAAAATCATCTGAATCATAATGCCCTTTGCTTCATGAGGACCTGTCAGTAATGTACATCCCTTTTGCATAGAATTACTGTGAATCTTCAGGAGTAAATAATGTGCTTTGTAAATGGTGAGCGCTCACTGCTATGCATCCTTGAAACATCTCTTTCTTCCCTTGACTGTGTTTTCATAAGGTGTGGTGAACTTGTCTATGACAGTCTTTCAAAGTTTAGTTCATGATGAGGTATAAGAAGCATTTGTCCTTCTTATACCTTCACTATGATGCCTAATTTGCTTTAAAGCTCTTTTTGCCAGAAGACTATCACTGTTGGTTGTACAAGACTGATTTGTAGGGTTGGCCACAATTTGCACTTTTCTCTGACTTCCATAGTAAACTGACACAACATGAAACTTTCTCCTGAGGTGCTCTTTTTGCTCATACTTTGTTTAGTGTCATCAATCAGTACATCCCTGAAGAGATGTAAAAACAGATGCTTTTGAAGTTTGGAGGGCTTCTTTGATGTTTCATGGGGATCATGCCTGATTTAATCATATTTCTTCAGACAGGGAAAACTCCTTCTCTTTTGCTGATTTGAACATTCCTGAGCCTTGCTAGAAACAAAACAAAGTGACCTCTTTGATGGTGCGTGACCTAGGGATAGACAAGGGTTTTGCTTTGACAAATGATAAGACATGATGGCTGACTGATATTGAAGACAGGGTTTTGACTTTTTGACTAGAGAAAGCTTTTCTCAAGGTATGTGCCCTAAACACCACCACTTAGACCTAGGTATTTTATTATAATTTCTGAAGAGTTTCCCAGGCATAATCAGGTTATCATATGACAAAATAATCCGTGAGAGAGGGACAGGTGCTTTGCCAAATTTTGGACAATGAGATTTATGGAAACATGGGATTTTGATAGCAGAGAGACGAAACCTATGATAGCTTATAGAGAGGGAGACTTTTCTGAATGATGATAGGTAGGGAAATTGAAGACTATTTTCATCATAGGGTGAAAAGGAGAGGTAGGAAGACAAAATTTGTTTGAGGTGTTTTCTGGATGACAAATTGACAGATTGAGATTAACTTCCAGAAAACTTAGCCAAGGAATCTAGTCGTCAAAACATGCAAAAATACTGATGACTAACAGCGTTTACCCTCTGAAGTTGTTGCACTGCTGTTGACTCTGCGTTGTGCCTTACTATACTGCTGCCGACTCTTCTCTGCGTTGCTCAGACTTTGGCATTCTCTAGCTACTGCACTTTCATTCTGACACTCCTCTGCACCAAGTGACACTGGTCCATCCTGCTACTTCTGATATGGACTCCTCAAGGATCCTTCCCAAATGAAGCTCTTCCGAACTACAGTTCTAGATCACCCCAATTCTCCCCTGGAGATATGTGGGCAATCATGGTGAACTCCTCCTCCTCGATCCTAGTTGTTGCAGCCTGCGGATCATGTTTCTCATCCTTGTCCTTCTTCTTGAGAGGACACTGTGTAGCGTAGTGACCCATCTCACCACACCAAAAAAACTTGATCTTTAAGATATCCTTTTTATGCCTCCACTGCTCCTGTTTCCCCTTAGATGCAAGGGTTTCATTCTCTTCCTCCTCCTTGGGCTTCGACCCATTGTTGTTGCTACCATCAAGTTTGCATTTGATCATATCTCACCTCATCTCTCCCTGTTGAAGAACTGCTCACATCAATTCCCAATCAGGCAACCTTTCTCTGCAAAAGATGCTTTTGACAAAGACTTTCCATTCTTCTGAGACTGAATTCAGGGCTACTGTTACCATTACGGTCCTTGAGGCGTTGATCCTACATCTGCCAACAGACCTTGTGTTTCCTGGAGCTTTGCAAGAAACATAGCAATGTGTTCTCCCTTCTTCATCCTCGTAGATCACATCTTCTCCTGCAAGAACATCTTGTGTTGCTCGGAAGATCCTTGATACAACATATCCAAGGCATCCCACGTCTCTTTGGAAGTCCCTTTACCAACGATGTGACATACTACATGATCCCTCACCCTGTCGAGGATCAAATGCTTGGCTTTCGCCATATCCTTCTTGTAGGATTCTAATGGATCTGCATCCACGGGGACAACTACTACACCATCAATGAAAGCTTTGAGATCATGCTCATATAGTAGACTCTGATCCTTGCCTGCCAGATCACATAGTTGGAGGCACCCTCCAACTGATCTTGATCTCTCAACCCATTAGCTGTCATCTTTGCCAACAAAAGTCGAACTGCTCCCTCTCTCCTTTGCACAACTGCTAGGCTGGCATACGCACTCCCTGCCGAAGTTAGTAGATATACTCCTCGCTACTGCTGCTCTGCAGCTGAGAAATAGAATTCCTTGGCTCAAAATTCACTGAGGAATAAATTCCCTCAAAAAATGTCTTCTTCCTTCTTCTAACATTTTTCTGCCCCAGCAAATGCTGTAGAAAAAATGTCCCACAGAAAACTGCTTTGCGCTGAATCTGTTGTTGCGTTGCTCCCTCTACCGCTGACAAATCATGAACTGGAAAATCCTACCTCTCTGTCGACTCACTCAAAGAGATACTTCCTCGCAAATCTTTCCCTTCCTGGCATGGACTGTGTTAATGTCCCGTGATTTGTTAGATTGGTAGACCAAATGCACAAGGTAACATCAGACCAGTCTTTGGAGTCCTAGGACCTAGCCTTCCTGGACTTAGAGAGGGCTCTCTCTATTGTATGCAAAGGATGTGAACTTGTTTGCTTTTAGGGTTTGATTTTAGGCTAGTTGTTAAGTGTAGGGTTTGTTGTTTGTTTTGGTTGGGTAAGATGATCAAGTAGAATAGGTGGAGTGACAGGTCTTCAAATCATTGGGCTATGGAGTCTATGAAAGTCATGGATATCTCAACAATTAAACAAGATGCATAACAGGAAAATCTAGCATGGTCAAATGGATCTTTAAGGCATGTGTGAAGTGAAATGAACATAAAGTTTGTGAGCATAGTAGGTGTGTAAGGGCAGTGAAGAATCCTTGAACAAGTACTTTTTAAACAAGATGGTCTCGAATATTGATCAACATAAGGACATAATCATAAGATAGGGCAAAACAATAGCTTTTTTATTATACTTAAGCAAACAAGAATTCAAGATGAACAATTCAGTGAACCATAGAAAGCAAGAAATTTATCTAACTTCTAGTGATTTCACCTTCAAGATTAGAAAACATACAAGATAACATATAACTTTAATCAAATAAGAGGGAACTCCTAAGCATCTATGATCAAGCAACAAAGAACCTTAAGGCAACTTCTCCAGCATGGACAAAGGGCATGATCAGAGCATGGCCTCTTTGGCTAAAACCTAACAAGTAGTGCTTTAAAGAGAGATTCCAAAACAGATTTTAAATAGCATCAAATAAGCAAGGCTAATCATAAAACATATTTGAAAACTACTATATTGAACCATTCATGGAATAAACAAGCATAGGTAGGTCTAAGAAGCAACTAATAATTCCTTAAACTAACCGAGCAGAGGAAAACATAAAGACAATAGAAAATAGGAAGGATTAAGGTGCCTCAAACAACATTTCTTAGCCTATACTCTTTTGTTCTACTGCAACATAGAAGGGTGTAACAAAATGAGACATAAGGAAACAAGAACTAAACAGAGACACATCACCATTAATCATGCTCAGGGATCGTGCAAGCTATCCTCCTTCATCATCAATCAAAGCAGCCCATTCACAAACTCCACAAGACCAATTTCTTCTTCAAACTCAAGAAAAACCATGTATTGCTCTCAAAACTCATCAAATGCCAACGTTTTACAATGAAGCCCTCATGCTCTATCTATTTAGCAAAGGAGGGAAAAAACCCTAGACAGGGTTGGAAAAGGTCAAAATCACTCATAAATGTCATTAATGCCCAAGAGACCATGCAAGGCCCAAGGCACAAAATATCCCATGAAATAAATGCCAAAATAACTCCTAGCACCTAATTTTAGAGTGATTTTCCTCAAAAAACATTAAAATATCATTTTAGAATAAATGAGTGTGTTTTGTTGACTTTTGGCCAAAAACATACAGTGAAGTCTATAAACGCAGCGCCTTCACAAGCAAAAAATGGGTTCACTTGCAACCAAGTTTTGGTGACCTTCTCGACGTCGGATGTTGCTCCATGATAGTCCGTTAGAAAGCTTGGTGAGTCTACTTTCCAAATCTACCTTTGGTTTTCTGATTGAGCCCTTGTAACTTGTCAAAAAAGTCAAATTCCCCACACTGCACTAAGCGCAGCACCAAGACAGGCAGAAAATGGGTCCACTTGCAGCCAAGTTTTGGTGACCTTCCTGATGTCGGATTTTGCTCCATGATGGCCCGTTGGAAAGCCTGCTGAATCTACTTTCCAAATATATCTTTGATTTTTTGATTGAGCTCCTGTAACCTGTCCAAAAAGGCAAATTCCCCAAACTGCTTTGAGCGCAGCGCCAACATAGGCAGAAAATGGGTCCACTTTCAGCCAAGTTTTGGTGACCTTCCCGAAGTCGGAATTTTCTCTGTGATGGCCCGTTGGAAAGCTTGCTGAGTCTAATTTCCAAATATACTTGTGGATTTCTGATTGAGCCCATGTAACTTGTCCAAAAAGCCAAATTCCCCAAACTTCTTTGAGCATAGTGCCAAGCCTGAAAATGAAGCAGAAAGGTGAAAAATGAGGTGTTTTTTGGCCTTTTGAAGGGTCAAAAATGCTCCAAATGCTCTGAAATTTGGTGAGCATATTGTACTAGGCATGAGGATTCCAAAAATGTAAAGTTCTCCTTTTGAGGATGTCTGAGGAAAAAGCGTAGCGCCGGGGGTGTTGCGCTTATAGGCCTCAAAATTTGCAAAAAACCAAAAATTGTCAAAATTCTTCCAAAATTGGTGGACACCTTCCTCGTGGGGTTTGAGAAGCCTGTAGAAAATATTGAGGAAAGATTCCAAGGTTTACTTGGTCTTTTGCCTCTTTGAGTTCCTGTAGCTTGGCAAGGGCTCTCTTGAGTTTAGCCTTTGCAATTTGATTTTGCAATGCATAGTGCTTGGTCATCTTCTTTTGGAGGTTAAGGTTCCTCTTTGCCTTTGTCTTTTCTTTTACCCTTGCTTTTATCTTTTCTTTTGTCCTTTGGCCTAATAGGGGTAGAAATCATGGCCCCTTACCTTTTAGAGGCAACAAACATATGTCTTTCCCCTCTGTGGTATGCCAAGGGAAAAGGTTCAATTTGGCTCATTTTGGTGTCCTCCTTATGGCTGTCATCATTTGTCTTCATGTTTTCCTCTTCATCACCCTGAATCCTGCTTACCTCTTTACCTTCAACATTAGTTTCACTGCTGGCCTCTTCACTGATTTGTGCATCTTCACTTTGTTCCTCATTATAGCTGCTTGTTTCATCACTGCTGTGACCTTCATTTTGGCTGCCAACCTCTTGATTTTCTTTACTGTCATCATCCTCCCCTATTTCCATGTTGCCTACTTCTTGTTGGCTCAACTCATCATCACCCTCATCTTGGTTTGATTCATTATTACTCTCACCTTCATTGTCACTTGCTTGTTCATTGCCACTTCCTTCTTCATCTGATATGGTGACTAGTGCTGCCCTTAGACAACCCTAGGCCTGCTTATAAAACTTGGTAGGAGGAGTGAAATAAAATGATGGTGAGGGCAACTCTTGAAAATGAGTGGGATGGAGGTGGGTTTATGACTGGTTTGCTTTGGGATTGGAAGAGGGCTTAACTTGAACTGATTTGTAATCACCCTCACTCATTCTCTCCTTGACTGATAATTGCTTTTTTGGAAGTCAAAACAAAGGGTTGTTTGCCATGAAGACCTAGGGTTTGTAGGCACTAGGGTTTGATCACTTTCCCTTAATCATGAAATCACAAAAAGCACTTGGAATATAAGGAAACATGCACCTACCAATGTTAACTTGTTTGCAGGTCCTTAAATGTAGCTTGAAGGTGTCCTCTTGTGTTTTTGGAAATTTTTTGCAGGTGGGAGAGGCTTTCTGCTCTAGGCATAGCGCTCTACACAAGTTGTTGGGTGTCGGGTCCTCTTAAGCGCAACGCTAGGCATTCTGGGCCAGTCGGGCTTTCTAAGCGCAGCGCCAAGCAGGTTCTAGGCCAGTCGGGCCTCTCTCTGCCATAAGTGCAATGCCTGAACTCCCTACGCGTAGTGCCTTTTGCAGAGGGAATTTGGAGGCCTTCCCGATGTCCAAATTGGGCCCGTGATAGCTATTTGGAAAGCTTATCCTATCTACTTTCCAAATATACCCTTTTCTCTCTAATTGGAGTTGATTTTCCCTGTCAAAAGTTGATTCTCGCAAGGCTGGTCAAAAAGTGCTAAGTGATGGTGCAGAAATGCAGAGTGCTGGAGCAGACAACTTTTGGAGGCCTTCCTTAACTCCAAATTGATCTCATGATAACTCATTGGAAATATCTTCCAGTATACTTTCCAAATATACATTTTTTTCTCTGATTAGAGTTGATTTGACCTGTCAATAGTTGATTCTCCCAAGACTGGTCAAAAAGTGTTGAATGATGGTGCAGAAATGCAGAGTGCTGGCGCAGACCACTTTTGGATGCCTTCCTCAACTCCAAATTGAACTCATGATAGCTCATTGGAAAGCTCTTCAAGTCTAGTTGTCATTTGATTCATCAAGCAAGTCATTTGGACACTCCAGCTATGAGAAAATCTTATTTTCCCAAGGTCACTCTAGCAGTGCAGCAATTCTCCCATGACACCTGTATCTTTGACGTTGCTCCCAAAACATGATCACTGTGTAAAAACTGAAGGAGGTTTTTCTTCTTGGACCTATGATGGACAAAAACCTCTCTCAATTTTGTCAAATTCATCTTTGTTTGGTCAGAAACATAGTTTGAAGCAAAACTGGCCCTAGGTGTGGCAAATGATTTGTCCTTTGGAAAGAATCCTTGGAAAATGATGGAAGCATGATGTTTATGAGTTGGTATGGCTTTATGCTCGCTGATATGACCTCTTAACACTTCTGCAGAAGTGACACGCTTGTCCATTACTTCATATGCAGACTCTGAAACTAAATGATAGTCTTTTTTCGAAATGATGACCTTGGAACACATGAAACCCTAATTGACCTAGTGGGGGGTTCTTTGACCTCTCTTTGACTAAAAATTGGCTTGGAATCTTTAAGTGAAAAACAGAGTATTGATCCAGTGGTGTAATGAAGATTCAAAATCCAATGTACTTGATTTATCTAAAGAGCCTACAGAGATAGTTTTGAGGCCATCAATGCTTGAGGAATTTTGGGGAATCATGGGAATGAGTTAGGCTTATAGGAAAACCCTAGATGGACAATGGAGTCATAGGCAAGGGAAAAGCAGAGTAATGAGATTATGGGTAGGAAAAAGGATGGAAATGAGAGGCACAAGCCATTTGGAGTCTGTAGGAGTTACAAGGTAATCATGAAATGGAAAAAGGGTAGGATAGTGAAAAATTTTCTCTAAGGATAATGAAGGTAGTGAGATTTCTAAAACTCACAATATTCATGAATTTTGTTTTTAGAAATCTAGGATAAGTATTTAGTCGTCTACAAAATAGCGAAAAAAATATTGATGACTAACAAACTGCGCAAACCCTTGGGGATTCAATCTGCTTTCTACGCAGTTATTCGATCTCCCTCTTTCTCTTCAACGTTGAGCTCTTCTGGTTTGTTGTCGTGCTTCACCTGCACTGCTCTGAAACCATGTGACAATTCATAAACCGGAATATTATTGCAGTAACTTGAAAATATTCACCTAATTGTTATTCATTACTTAACAATTTATTTGCAGTTGTTCTACAACAAACATTGAATACATCACACCGCAACCTTCACTACATAAAATAATATACGGAAACAAGAACTAAGCAAGAAGAAAAATAAACACATATGACACCATTATTTTTGGACAACTGTCCCTGGAAAAACGCAATGCAGGAAAACCAGTGCAGCAGTTGAGAGTTTGTATTATTAAGTAGTAGTTTTGAATACAATCTAGGATGTCTTATTGGCCATCCATACGGAGAAAATAATTGACAGAGAGTTGGTGAGAAAATGACCTCACACTAACACTGGAGATTCGGCACTGACCCAACCCTGAACTGACAAGCCCCATGTTGCCTTTGCACAGATATGCGTTACTCTAGCTAGGGACTGCGCCACTCACTTTGGTTGATCTTTCTGTTGGCTGGATGTTGATCTTGTAGCCCTCTGGTCTCACACCCCGACTCTCCGACACTAGATCCGACTGATCCTTAGCAAAATTGCGGATCTCTTCAGAGGCTTAGCACTGCCTCTGTGTGGCTCTGCGCTGCCTAGCATAGCCCCTACGTTGCCTCTTCTGTGTCCTCTTCTCTGCCTTCTTTGCAATGTATTCCCGGCTCAGGAAAAATCTCTAACCAAAACTATCGTTGCCCCTCACTGCAAGAATCAACTCGATGATCTCTTTGGCTGCTCTGTGTTGCTCACTTGAGAAATCGATCTCTTAACTCAGTCTCGATGTGTATTCCAAATGCCCATCAAAGTCCTTATAATCTTCTGGTTGAGAAATCAACGGCCTAGATTAGATTATAATCAATGGCTCATATCATATTGACTCGATCTCCGTCTTTTTCTAGAAGTTTTACACCCAGTTCTATTAATACAGTTTAATTATTTTAATTCCCTAATTTTAGACTTAGGCTTCCATTAAAAATAATTAATTATTTTAATAAAACCCCATCCGGGAGGAATTTCCCAAAACGCGTTCTGGGTATTTTGGAATCCATATGCCTAAGCCTCCCTGCAAAATTTGAGATTTAGAGCCGGTCTGATGCTATCAAAAATCAACAGTAGGGAGAATGTTGGATTGGATAAGCATCTAGGACCGATACTCCTTGAGGAATGGTATCCAAGATAGGAGTAGCCCCGAGGACTGATACTCTTTGAGGATTGGAAATCCAAGATAAGAGCACTCCTGAGGAGGAATGATATTCTTTGAGGATGGGGGAAATATCCAAGATAGGAATAGTCTTGTAAGGACATACTTGGTGAACATCAGGATGGGTTATGTGCCTTGAGAGGTAGTGGTGGTGTCCAAAATTATGCCTCTGAGCATTGTGCTCTGATCTAGTGGAGAGATAGAACTTGTTAGTCAAGGTCTTTCTATTTTTTTATTGACAATACTAGTTATGATGATATCTAAGAAACCAAATTTGTTGGTCTAGCCCCTCGTGTCTTGAATCCATCGAATTGGACATGATTCGGCCAGACTCATGTCCTTCTGATCGTGTTCGGTCGTGTCCGAACGGGACATGATTGTGTCCAAATCATTTCTTGATCAGGCACAATCATGTCCCGATTCTCTGGACATGAACCTCGATAAAATGACCTCCGCGGTTTTTAAAAATCCGATTTGGCTCATTTCTTTTTTCACTTTGACATTTGTGGGTTTGCAAGGAGCAAAGGAGCAAGGAGAAAATGAACATTTTCAAGGAGATTCAAGCAACATGTGACTGCATTTTCCCTGTTTTTTTTGCATTCAATTTGCATGTGCATTTCTTTTACAAATTTGTGCATCTTTTGTTTTTTTTTTTTTAACAGCATTCATGGCTCAATCAAGGGAAGCAGGGAAGGGGCAAAGGAAGGGGAAGAATGTCCCCATTGGAGATGCCACTCCTGTTCCAATTTCATCAAGGTCTGCAAGTGTTTCATCTATTGGAAATGGGGTTGCAACAACAACTTCAAATGTTGAGGGAAGACAACAACCTCAAGATAACAAATATCCATTGTGGAAATATGTCACAAGAGAGCAAGGGCCAGGCAACAAGATGAAGGGAGGAGGCAATGTTACTTGGAAATGCATCTATTGCAACAATCATTTCATGAGCACATATTACCGTGTGAAAGTTCATTTGTTGGCTTTACCAAGTTGAGGAATCACAACTTGTACACAGGTGTTTTTAGCAAAGAGGAAAGAAATGGAAAGAGAGACATATGTTCGTGTGGCAAATGTGGCTGCAAAAACTAAAATAACAAGAATGATGACCCCCTTCCATTCTTGAGGAGAAGTAGCAACAAGTTCCCATTTGAGAGTTCTGGCAACAAAAAGAAAGGCAATTGAACTTGGTCCAATGGACAAGTTTTTCTAGAAAGAGAAACGGGAAGAGTTTGATCTCACCATTGCCTTTTTTTTCTATCAAAACTTCATATCCTTCAATGTTGCACGCTCACTTATATTTATTGAGATGTGTCGAGCTCTAACTCAAAGGGCTCCATCAGGGTATGTGCCTCCTAGGTTAGAGAAGCTTAGAACCAGATTGTTGACGAAGGCAAAGAAAGAGGTGGACAAAATGCTTGAGCCTACTAAATCAACATGGCCAACATATGGGATTGGCATTGTTTCTGATGGATGGACAGATGCAGCATAGCACCCACTCATCAACTTCATGGTGTCTTCCTTGAATGGTCTAGTTTTCTTGAAATCAGTGGATGCACTTGGACAATACAAGGATGCACAATATATGGGTGAGTTGTTTATTAAAGTTATTGAAGATATAGGTGTTGATTCTTGTGTGCAAATCATTACAGATAATGGCACTTGTTTGCAGGGTTGTTGGCATGATTGTGGAAGCTAAATATCTACAAGTATTTTGGACACCTTGCATTGTCCATTCATTGAACTTAGCAATTAAATCTATTGCTTCTGATGTGCTTTGGATTGGAAGCATTATTGAGGATGCACGACATATCCGCAACCTTGTACAAAACCATACAAATGCCCTCACTAACTACAAGGAGTACACCAATCTATCATTGTTGAAGATTGCGGATACATGGTTTGCCTCTTCATTCATCATGTTGAAGAGGTTGAGGGAGGTCAAGACAACTCTTGGCGCCATGGTTATTTTAGAGTTTTCGTCTTTTTGGAGAAATATAGATCAAGCAACCTCAAAAGGAGTGAAGGACATATTGTTAGATGATGCCTAGTGGGAGAGGGTAGATCTACTTATTCAGATCATGGACCCTATCATTTCTTTGCTTCAATTTGCACATACAGACCAACCCATCCTAGGAGATGTTTATGAGGGATGGGATTCCATGATTGAGTTTATGAGGGGCATTATTTTACAGAGTGAGTGCCCCGAGTATGAGACATCACCAGAGGCCTTCTTCACCACCATACAAGATATTCTTGTCAGCAGATGAGACAATAATTGCACACCTTTACATTGTTTGGCTCACTCCTTGAACCGAAAATACTACATCCATGAGTGGTTGAATGGTGGACCTTCCTGTAGATTCTCTCCTCACATGGATGGTGAAATCTCACAGGGGAGGAAAGATGCATTCAGACAGATTTTTAAGGATAGAGCATCCCTTAATGAGGTGGACGATGCCTTTGCAGAGTTTTCCACTGGCACTAATCGATTTGCAGGATATGATGTGATTAGAGGCAGGGGGGGCTAAGAAGCCCTATTCTTGGTGGGCAACTCATGGGGCAACAAGCCCTCCTCTATAGCAGTTAACCATGAGGCTCCTCTCCCAGGGAACTTCATCCTCTTATTGCGAGAGGAATTGGAACACATGGGAATTTGTATAGTGTCAAGAAGAGCAGGCTTGAGCAGTCCAGGGCAAAGACAATCATGTGTGTGCACACCAACCTTCTTCTTATTTACAAGCAAAGAGATGAGTGGTTGAAGGGCAAGACAAAGATGTGGGATGTCTTTCCTGATGATATGGGTCTGAACAACAGTGTTTACTTGGCATTAGCTAACTTGGATCTCAATGAGCTAGTGCTAGAGCTTGTCACATTTGATAATGGTGATACTCTAGAGGGGTCATCCTCTACACCAGCAGATGCAGAGATGACTTTGGATACATAGGAGGAGGATGTAGCAGAGGAGAGCAGTGGTGACCATGATAATAAGGACAATGATATCGATTTTGATGATGAGGATTAATGACTCATGACTAATGAGCTACCTACTGCCTTCAGGCTTGTAGACTTCTTGTTGTTTTGTATTTTCTACTTCGATTTTCCATTGGCCTTGTACTACCAATGTAGCACATTTTGATTTTGATGACTTAATGAGAAAACTATAGTATCTTGTCTTTCTCCTATTGGACCATTGATGAATATGTCACAATTGTATTTGTATGCATAATGTTACTTTGTAACTTTGTAAAACTTACATCCAAATGAAGATCTATGTTTGAATCAATGAATTTGTATGAATTTGTGGAAGAAATATCTGATTTTCAATATATATATATATATAATGTGTCGTGTTCCGGGGGTCAACGTGTCTATGTCTGACACTCGAATCCTCGTTTCCTTCGTGTCCCGTGCCTCCGTGTCAGGTGGCTTAGGATGATATTTTATGAATATGTTTATCAATCTGAACTCTTCTTATGAGAATATTTCAATTTGGGAGTATCCTTGTATCATGTTGTGTCATTATGAATACCTCCCTAGTTAAGACTGAGTGTTGGAAATGTAACTAGGTTCGGTATTCATACTTTGTAATTGTATCAATATGCATTTCATGTAAAAACATATGCATTTCATGTAAAAACAAAAGGAAATTTAAAAAAATATATATATTTTTATTATTATTATTTTCAAGTAAAAGCATGCTCTTCATGCTTCTAGGGTTATTTGAGTCAAAAGAAAATGTCACGAGTCAAGAGAAAATTATTTGAGTCAATTTCCATTTGGAATTTTGTAAGAGAAAAGAAAAAGAATTTTCTAAGATTCAATTTGAGTCAAAATCACCTCAAGATGCCAAGTTAGCCCTGCCCAGGAAGAGACATATATTTGAACCCCTCTGGACAAGTATAAATAGAAGATGAGTTGAGCTCATTTGGTAATATGAAATTCACATGATCTGATTATCATTCTTCTGAAATAGAGTGAATTCAAGGAAAGAAAGGGGAGGCCCAAATATGAAGTTTGCACATGTAAAGGAAGGTTTTCTTGAGCTCGCATATATGGTAGTTTTGCTATGACACGTCTCTTGTTGAAAATTTGTCCTTGTTTTTGTACATGCTGCTGGTCTTGTTGCTATTGATGGACCTGTTGCTATTTGGAAGGAGGCCTGACTTGGCATCTTGAAGGTTGGAGCCTTGTCTTGGTCTTGGGTCTTGGATATCTCACTTTGATTTGATTTTATAAGAAGAGGATTTTTTTGGGTTTTCCCATGTGTGGGGCTTTTGCCCTGGCTTGGAGCCTACATTTTGTGTTCTTTGTCTCTTGTGATCTCCATATTTTGTACTTTTGGTAATTGCTTGAAGAAAAAACATAAATTTTAATAAGAAGCCAACAAACATTCACAAGTAATTATCATGGAAGAGAAATCAACCCTAATATGCAAGCATATTGATTTCTCAAAATGGAGTTCAAGACTTCATTGAAAATTTATACAGATCCTTGCAAGTTCTCTACAAATTCCATGTCTTCTATTACGGTGACAAAGAGTTATTCATGAAGTGTCCACTGACCATATGAACAATATCCAAGGCAGGTAGGGAAATGCCCTGAATTAACCCCTAAGTAGATCTACAGTGGAGCTAGTAACATAGAGAACAGGGGTGAAAGGGAAACTTTATTTGATTGAATAGAAGAGCTTGGAGCTCCTGGACCTGGTGAAATTAATAGAAAGACAAGTTGAGGCAACAATGAAACAGGTCCTAATATCAGCATCTGATCCCATTATCTTAGATTTATCTAACTTTGGAAACTTTTCAAATAAAACAAGTCGATTTTTCGCTGCAAATAGAGTGAACCAGTGAATTCAAAAGAAGGCGGCATTGTCCAACAACAACCTGGATTGAAACATTTATTCAGAAAATCATCAACATAGAAAGATCCAACTACACTGGCAAACTAATAAATGGTATCAGCCTCAAAAATGATGGAAAGGAACCAAAACAGGTACACTAATGAAGAAGAATGCACAAGTACCTTCAGTATGAAAAGACAATATGTTGTACTGGTACACTTGGTATGAAGAATGAATAACATTACAGATAATATTCTAAAACATGTATAAGCTTCCACTGAGCTGGTCATGCAAAGGAAAAATGCTCCTTGCTCCAGCTAAATATTTTGTACCAAGACAAATATCTATGACCATTAACTGGAATTCAATTAAAGTTACACTAAAATACCATCATATTTCTAATCTTCCTATGATGGAAGACCCAGCAATCAGACATACATTAGTAAGCAATAACTACTTTGAAAATAATGGCCTGTGCTAGAATGAATCAGAACTTACAATAGTAGGTCAGACTTGTGCCCTAAATTCCAAATTCAGTTTCAGATGGGAATTCTTGAACTTCCAACTCTGCATCTGTGAAAGTCAAAGCCCTCTGAAGCTTTCTCCAGGAAAATATTTCTACCTCAGCTAGGAAAACTGCATTAACTGGCCTATGATCTGAGAGCATTTGTTCCACTCTCGTATATGAAATTTGCTTGATGCCCTTTCCAATAAAAAGAATACGATCACACCTGTAGATCAAAGTTCCAAACTAATAATAAGTTCGAATACATGAGAGAAAAAGTTCTACAAGCCTGAATGCTAAATTTAAAGGTACATAGCCATCATGCAAAGGCATACCATGCTGGGGTTCGTCTTTTCTCCCCTGCCTTTGCATTTTCACCAAAGTATTTATTTGAATTGATCATATATTTATAAGTTGGGCCAAAGTCTATCAACCCTTCAGACCATCCATCAAAGACACGACCTTTACGAAGCTGTTTTATCAGCTGCATTGCACAACATCCCATGATAAACAAATTTATAAATCAAGCAAAACAGCTGGCACTGATGTGAATAAATTGTAAGCACCTTCCAGTGCAAGCCAAGTTTAGAAACAGTTATTATACCTGATCACTATCCATAAGCGCTTCCCAATCTTCCATGGCAACAAGCTCTCGTGTCTTAGAATTTGACAGATTGAGACGATAATTTAAATCTCCAAACCAGATTACTCTACTGCAGAAAGTAACACCAATTCTCTTAAGTAACATACATATTCAGTGGAAAAATAAGGAACACATGATTAAAAATCCAGCCATTATAGTTGAATAATGCCAATAAGAGAGGAACCCTGAAAGAAAACTTCAATTTTGACCACTGTCTACATCTGGAATTTGTCAAAAGTGTATCCAGACGAGTCCTCATATTTTCTAAGTCATTTGAAAGGATAATATTGCAAAGGATTTATGTTTCGTTCTAGAAAATTTGAGTCAATGTTAATGCCAACATAGAATAGATCATGTTTTCAGCAAGGAAAAAACTCTTGACCATTGACCTAGACACTATTGGCCAAAAAGAATCAGTATTATTAGCATTCTCCAATTTTTCTGGACTGTATCTTCTTTCAACAAATGGTTACACTCAACCCAAGATGAAAAAGTATCGATAATCATAACTGGAAATTGTGACACCAGAATTTGGTGTCCTCAGTTTACATGTGGATCATGGAGTACATAAATTTATACCTATGGCGCCAAGTCTCATAAAAATGGCCTTTTATTATGACTCTAACAGTGGTATATATGGGGTTAAACCTAAGTTGCAGAAAATGCTGTGTAATGGTCAATACCATGTATGAAAACTTCACAAACTGTTGTAATGTGTACTCAATAGCCTCAAACCATGTATCATATGGTCTAACCTATGTTGCACTGCCTGTGGGGACGGGGTGACGGGGGGACGGGGGAAAGAGTTTCCAAGACGGCTAGAGTGCACCCCCAAATTTTCAAGGGATGGCGGGTTGGGGACGGCAAGTGCGGCAACTATTTATTATATTTATTATTTATTAAAATATTAAAATTAAAATAAAATTAAACATGAATCAAAATAAATAAAATACTAAAATCATAAATGATAAATCTAAAGACTAATAGTAAATACTAAATACTAATAGTCTAATAGTATCTAATCATCATTGAGAATTGTGCATCACAAAAACAAATTTCGTCATCATTGCATAACTTAAAGTTAAGAAGTACTATTAGTTTCATACAACTTACAACCTACAAATTACAATCTACTATTGTCTAATATCTACATAATCATTCTATGATCATTGATGCATGATGAATCATTTCAAATTTTGAATAGCAGCTAAAGCGTAAAAGTAAATAGTACTAAAAGTAAAATTTAATAAAGATCTAGACATGAACAATTCATTAAAATTTAAATATAAATCTCAAATTAAGAGTCTAGAAGTAGAAAACCATGGATTATAAATTTATAAATTATAGTCATAGACTATAGTCCAAGAACCAAAATGACAAAAATTTAGAATTTAAAAACAATATAGTCGCTAGTGTAGCTGCCAAATAGAAAATCAAAATCAAAATGTCTCAAGACAACAAAAAAGGAAATATGAGTCAATATCCAAATTCCATAGTAGCAATGAAGGTTGAAGCTACTCAGAGATTCATATCTTCTGCATCAAATGTATCTAAAAATGCTTGAGCCTCACTATCTTCTCTCCCATCATCATCAATGCTTTGCAACTGCAGCTCAATGTCATCTAATGGTACATTAACCAATCCTGTCTGGATAGATGGCCCATCATCATCATCATCAATCTGTGAAGCATCCTTAGGATCTACATCCCACTGTGTTGCAGGTCCCTATAAATACTGTGGAGTCTTCCTTGTAAGAAGGTGAAGACTGTTGTGCACATAAACTAGTTTCTCCACTCTTTTAGAGGTAAGCCTATTCCTCTTAATAGAGTGGATAAAACTAAATGTAGACCAATTCCTTTCTACAACTAAAGAACTAGCAACCTGAGCATAGCAAGAGTGCGTATTTTTGGCACTTCATCCCCACACATCCTCCACCATCCACTGGGACTTCTTTGTGCCATACCCACCAAATCTTCCTTTGCGGCTCTAGAGAAAGTGGGGCTACTGAACAAAGCAAAATCAAGAAACTATTCTCGAACTATGGCTGCTTGTTCCGATGTATACATCTTTTCTATGGATGCAATAAATCCTTGTTTCACTTCAGGGTCATCTATTGGTGGAACTCAACCTTCCCTCTCCACATACACCTTTGGATTAAGTGCATAGGCGGAAATATGAAGAGGTGTGTTTAACTTGTTCCATCTCTTTTCAATCAACCTTTAGAGTTCATTAAATAACCCCAAAGAGGGCTCCCTTTGACGAATGATGGACTGGATCTTTCCAATCATGCTATCAATTGACTCATATATTTCCCCAAGGCAAGGGGAATCTGAATCTGCATACTTGATTAGCTCCACTATTGGAGCAGTGAATGAGACAATGTATTTCACATCGACCCACCAATCATCATTCAACACCAACTGCCTTACTTTTTTTCCTTGATCTATTTTGGATTCCCCCCATGTAGACCACTCAAAACTTATAACTGTGGCCTTTAGGGCATGTTGCACCTCTAGCATGCGGTCAAGAAGGAGATAGTAGATGGCATACCTTGTATGTGCCAGTTTCAAGAACTCCTTTCTTGCATAAATTCTATAAATAGCTAGAGAGGCATGGTGGTTGCAAATGAACATTTGCACCTCTCTTGCATCCAAAATAATGCGGGTGATCCAAGAAATTTTACCAATGTCTTTGAGTGCATTATTTAAAGCATGCACACAACAAGGAGTCCAAAATAGATGCTTGTACCTACTTTGAATCATCAACCCTGCAAACCTACAAACTGGTGTAACATCTGTGATAACTTGAACTACGTTTGTAGGACCAATCTCCTCAATTGCATCTTTTAATACCTCATACTGAAAGCTTGCATCCTTCATCTTCCAGTACAATCAATTTCCCTTAAGAAATATGGTCTAGTTGGAGAGGTGACATTGATGTTCAACAAAGGCCTTTGTTGAATATTTGTCTAGCCATCCATGACAATTGAACATCCATATTCAACCCATGATTTTTTAAGGCTTTTCATCACTGCTTGCATCTTTGTGACCCCTCTATCTAACAATGTTGTCCTCAATTTATTGTAACTAGGGGGCTGAAATGATGGGCCAGCAGTAATGAATTTCTTTATCATCTCTTTGTACTGAGGAGAGCGGGTGACATTAAATGATATTCCATTGGCAAAGAAGAATTCAACCATTGCATCCTCTGGCTCAGTCTTGCGTTGCACATTGAACCACTCTGCCACAACACTAGCAACTTTGTCTTTCTTACTTGAACTAGATTTGCTGGAACCTAAATCAGTGGATTTTTTTTCATTGATTTCTCTTTGAGGGTACTCTTCTTCTATACTTAAAATTCTTGGTTTTTTTAAGACAGAAGAGTTTTCCTCCTCCATCTCTACAACACCACCTATGGCAGCCATGTGAAGTTTAGTAAGTTCAATTCTCTTTTCCAATGAACAAGTGCATGCCTTTACTCCATCTCTCGGAATAGACAAAAGATGATGGTAAACCCTAGTGTAGCTTCCCTTGAAATGAAAAGGTTGCATGCCCAATCCTCTTATACACCGTTGTTTTTCTTTTTATTATTGGTGATTTTTTGACATACTGAAGCAAGGGTTTCTTTGTGTTGATGAAAACATAATTTTTTGTTGCCCCTGCTAATGTTTCAGTTTCACCCTCAATTTGAGCCATTGGTGAAGTATTGTTGTCCATTTGATTTGTTTTTAGAGGTGAGGTCTGAAATTTAAAAATATAATAGATTTGTTTTAAAATTTTAAGAATTTTTTTTTTAAATATCAGACTATACTACTGGTTAAAAAATAAAATGAAAAAAGAAATTTTAAACTTACTTGGCAACAAAAAAGTGCATTGTTGCTCCAATTTTTTTGATAGGTCCCAACAGTTACTAGAAACTCTGCTTAAAAAATTCAAAACAGTGAAATTTTTTTAAAAAATTTATCATTTATGGGTTCGGTTTTTGACAGAGAAATTATAAAACAGAATTAAAATTTTTGCACCCTCTAACCTCGCTCTTTTTTGTCGCGTGCGTTTGAACCCCTATGGTGGTTGCGTTTTTCTCCGGTCCGTGGAGAATGGAAAACGACAACTATCGTGGCATAGTGGCTCCTTGCTGGGGTTGCTCTCAGCAAAGTGAGCAGTGGTTAAGTCGCGGCGATCGTGCTCTCTACTGTTTGCTTTAGCACGTGCTCTTAACTTCTCTAGAGTTTCGCGTGCTCTCGCCCCTCATTGTTGTAGCCTCGTCGTTATCGTTTCCTCTCGAGTTTCCCCCCCGGGAGTTTGTGTGTGTGCCCTCGCCCATGTTGCCTGCCGCTTCTCAACTCTTCTATGTTGTCACAACTACCATCGCCTGTGGATAAATTTGACGGCATTTTGCCCGCCGTCAACTATTTTACACGTATCCGCAAAGTTGTACATATCGTCGCTCGTTTCGCATTTTAGAGAAGGAGAGAAAACTTCATTTTGACGTTTGAAAAAAAATTGAAAACGTTCTTATATGTTCATTTTATATTTATTAAAATAAATTATTTTTTATTTATTAAAATTTTCATTTACCAATTGTATTTTTAAATATTACTATATTCTTATATATCTATTTTCTATTAGTTGTTTCTTAAATGTTAATACAATTGCAACTATAACTACATTCAAATATTAATAGAAAATATACAAAGTTTACAGAAAAACTACTTCATTCCCAAAAAAAGAATAAAGCGTTGGCTAGCTTTCAAAAGATTTAGTTTCAAAAATTTCAATAGTGAGTTTCTACACCCATCATATTGAATTTCAATAGTGAGTTGCTGCAGGCAGACTCAAACAGCAAGGATGAATCGGTGCTGAAATTTCAGTGGTTTGTTGCTGTAGGTAACGTGTGAATCGGTGCCGAAATTTCATGGTGAGTTGCTGCACGCACGGTGAATCGTCGCCAGTGGCCACAATTTGTATGAGGTTGGAGCTTGCGACCTGTAGCATGGTAAGTCCAAAGTCCAACACACTTGCAAGTTGCGCTCTCAATGCCTAGTAATTTAATTTTCATAGTTCAATGATAAGGAATCAACATCAGAAATTAGACGTGACATTTTTCACCAAATCCATTGCCATTTTTCACTTAATTTGGAATTGAGTTTTGAATTTTAGATAAAATATTCATATTATGTCTTTCAATTATGCAAAGAACTTTCAAAAATAATTTTAGAAAATTGATTCAATAAGATTTACTAATAATTTAAATTTATTTAATGTCATTAATTTATTTAATTGAAATTACAGACAATCAAATTTAAAGCTTGTTTAATTGGATTTACAAATAGTTTAAATTTAACTAAATTTACAAATAGTTTAAATTTATTTTACAGACCAATCGTTAGAGATAAAAATTTATTTAATTCCGCTAATTTTTTTAACTGGAATGAAGGAGGTAGGGTGATCTTCCCATCCCAGTGCTCTTTTTGAAAGCAACAAATTAAAAATGGGCAGCAAATTAAAAATGGGTAGATGTGCTGACATAAAATATTTTATGAGCACCACCTAAACTATGAAAGTTCTGCACTTATTTTTTCCCAAACTAATAGATTGGGTATATATAGACATGCTGTTTTTTTCTCTTAACAATATAACAGATTGGATATATATGGATTTTTATTTTTTATTTTTTATTTTCTTGACGATGTAATGGATATTTAAAAACTCTATAGCTTCTAAACGAAGAAAAAAAAAAAAACTATGCATATCACATTACTTCTAGTTCTATTTTTTTTCGATTAAATATCAAGTTTTTATAGAGTTGAAGGTGAAATCAATAATTACTTGTTAAGCAATAACATTAAATTTAATATCAGTAGCTGGTTTTTTTTAAGTGATTTACATTTATTTTCATTTCATTTCATTTAATTTTATGTTAAAGGAAGAGATAGGAGAAGACTAGATTTACAGGGTTATAAATAGTTGTAGTTGTTTTCTTACATAGTTTTCCTTTTTCCAATGAATGAAAGTGTGCAAAGAGTTAATTTTAATTTTGGATTGTGGTTGGTATTTGAAAACAGAAACGGTCTTTTTGTTTTAAACTTGGTAGATGCTCAATTTTTGTTTTTCTTTGTGTGATTTTCTCTAGATGAAACTAGATTCTAACCATACGACTATGGGTGATGCAGAAGTACAGACTCCTCGCAAATTGGATTCGGGGTTTTCTGGCCACATAAACGAGGACGACAATTGAAAACTAAGGTTGAATCACCAATATTTCTTTCTCACAAAAACTACCACTAAGTGGTCTCTAATTTTTACTTTTAATTTTAATTATCTAGATGAAATATGGTGAATTTAATGGTTTCTTTTTTAACTTGGTGGATCAATTTTTTCCTTATTTTAAAAACCAAACACATGCTGCCAATTTCTTAGAGTAAATTGGTGAAGGGTTAATTTATTATGAGAACATCACCAATGAAGGGCAAAATTTTAAAGATAACGTTTCTTGAAGGGGAGCATAATGACCCAAAACGTCAAAAAAAAATTCTGTGACGGGTAAAGAGAAATCCAAATTCCAACCCTCAAGCATCGCTCTTAGTCATGAATCTGCGCTTTCTTGTCGACGTAATACTAGGGTAGGCTACTCTGTAGCTCTATGGTATACAAATAGGCTTACGGTTTAGGTTTATGGCATATTGATATGCGTTAGGTTTTAAAAATTTAAAGTTGTTGGCCGATATGTGTTAGGTTTTAAAAATTTAAAGTTGTTGGCCGATATGCGTTAGGTAAATTAGAATTAGAATTAGAATTTAGTATATACGTTTTTTTAATTTAAAATTTTGTATTTTATTAAAATTTTGGTTTAATTTTTTTTTATAAAAATAAAAAAACGAAATATTTGAATATTTTTTAAATTTATGATGTCAAATTTTATTGGGAAGGTCCAAAAGTCCCCAGTTTATCGAGGGACATTTTGGAATTCCACGAAAAGTCCCCGAATTTTCCAGGGATGGCTAGGGGACGACCTTGAAGTCCCCAAGTCCCCGATGGCGTCCCCGACAAATTTGGAACGTTTTCGAAGAGTTCCAAAGTCCCCTAAACGCCAGAATGAAGGGAAGATCATGAATTATGGCAGGGACGAGTCCTCGTGCAAAATAGGGCCTAACACACATCATGAAACGAAAATTCATATCACATAGAGGAAATGTTAGGATATTTAGACACTTAGGAGTTTGTTAAAATCAACTTGGTCTAATGTGTCTTTAGATAAAAGTATGTTTCTTGAGTATGAATTTTTAGTTATATAATCCAATGGTCATGATATGTTCTAGACATAAAGTAATCTGATGGCTCCTCCTCCTCAATACTAACAGCTATTGATCCATGTCTTAACACCCAATTGGTCCATGATTTCTATTTAAGGAGCATGGAGAGTCATTTGTTGATGATCGATTGTGAGAAACCATTTTATGTACAATTTTTTTTTGAATTAATAAATTGACTCCAGTGGCCATGTTCGTTGGGGTCGGGGACATTTTCCCTCTTTGAGAGTTTTAACCACGTAAAAACATTGGTGTTGTGATTTTTGATATGGTTGTGTGATTGGTTACTTAAGGTGTTCATCTTGCGTGGAATACACTATTTAGTATTTTCCTAAACAGGAAATGCATTTCAAGGTCATACCATGATCCATATGACATCTTTCCTCAACACTTCGGGTGATTTTTTACTTGGTTTGACTATGTGGACCTGCATTGGTAAAACCTAACTTGAGGATAAATAAGTATTGTTCTCTTCTAGAAAACTCTACCACAATTTTTTTTTCATAAAGAGGGTTCATTTGTTGATATTTGTGGCTCGAACAAGTACTTTTTCACAGGCCCAACTGTCTAGGAAAGAAGAAGTTGCCCAAATCCTCCTTAGGACACTTGTTCAAGTATTGAGTAAGTTTCTATTGTAACTTAGCATAAGTCTAACTTAGGGAAAACGCATTAATTATGTTGGCTATTGAGCTAAAGAAACTTAGAAAAGTGAGGAATTACATTAGGGATCATGTTTTAATCTCAATCGTTGATCTCAAGTGAGACAAGATCTAACCTCGGCCATCCATCACTTTGGAGATTAGGATTATGGATGTAGCTCAATGAAAAGTTATAAAAGTAAGGCTATGGAGAGGAGAAATAGACACCATACAATAGCAAAAGCAATTGAGAAAGGGGTTTTCTCAAGTGAAGAGTAAGATATTCAAGTGCACTAGGTCCAAGGAAGGTGCAAGGGAACAATATTAGAGATCCAGATTAGCCAAGTAGATCAAGGACATATCTAGGGCCTAATCAGCTGGAACAGATCCATGGTATGCTGAGAATGTGCTGAGTGCTGAGATCATTCATGATGTTAGGCTCAACTTGTTCTTGAAACAACAAATGAATGTCAGAAATAGCCTCTTGCCCAAGACTAGCAAGAGCTCTACTATGAGAAAGTCTATTTAACCTCTCTCTAAACCCTTTCAGGATCAAGAGGGGCTAAATAAACCACTTGAATTTCTCCTAGTAGAGACTCTTGCAAAATTAGGATTGAGTGGAGTCGCCACTTGAGCAAGAATCTAAATCTAAAAATTCAAATATGCCAAAACCAAAAGTTAGTCGATTTCCCAGGTACAAGAAGACTTGTCTCTGGAAACGACGCCAAAAATGTTATCACTTGTTGCCTACACCTACCTACAGTTAGCGGGAAAAGCCTTTAACCCCACAAGGTGTGGTTGGTGGCAAGGAACTCAGAGAAGGGGTTGTCACACTAATCCCAACTCTCTCCGTTTAAGCTATCTCCTAGGTTAGCTATGGGAGGGTCCCTAAATGGAAAACTAAGTTAAAGATTTGAGTTTCTAGGAGAATATTAGAGTGAAATTGGATTAATTTTGACGATTCATGCGCATTTATGAGAAACTCCGAAATAATGACAAACCATTTAACCAGTGCCTTTACAAATAACGTGCTCAAAAGTAAAAGAAATGCTCAAAGAGATGAGAACACAGTAATCCTGAAATGGAAACAAAACACTGTTAGCACAAGATATCAGAAATGCTCTCAAGATAAATAGATTTATGAATCAAAGCATGAGAAACTATCTTGCTCAAAGGAAACAATTAATGTTCTACTTTGGAGAATGTAAATGAAATGATAGAAAAACTCAAATGTTAAACCAAGATAACATCATGCAATTAAATTTGTAACACCAAATAAAGGTATTTGCCAATGAAACAAGATATATCAATCATCTATAAGCACAATGATCATTAAAATGACAACATGCAATGAAGTTGCAAAAGCAAGCAAATTTCCAAGTACCATAGAATTAAAATTGTTGCAAAATTTAAGGAATTAAAATGCTTGCATCCAAAGCGCTTCTTGAAATAATATTTGCATGTGAATCTTTAAACCATCAAGATAGCAAAAAATTTGGGAAATTTGCAAGTAAATGTGATGAGATAGTGCTTTTGGTTTATTTTATTAATTAGTTCTAAAGCAAGGTTGCAATTGAACTCTAATCCTTAGACCTCATCATCGCCCAAATATTTGGATCTCACAGTGAGGAGTCCATAGAGGTAAAGGGTCCCTAAAACGTCTATTCAACCAACTTAAGTTGGAGGTAAATTTTAGTGATGTTTGGGGCATGTAAGATTTAAAAGTAAATTAACATGAAAATGAAAATTCAACTTCAACTTGAAATATATTTGTTTTTCATGAAATAAAATGTAGCTTTACTTGATGCATCAAACTTAATATTGTAGAGTGTGCTCAATGGTGAAGCATAAGCAAATTTGAAGTATGATTTCAAGCTAAATAAACTCAAGTAAAGATGCTTGCATATAAAAAACTCTGAATTTGCTATGAAAGTAAATGCTCTTCAAACTTGTAACAAATCAAAGTGAATAGTTAGTGAAATGAATGAAATGCATAGTTGTGTTAATTGACCAATTAAATGAGATGCATGCAATTTAAAGAGATCAACAAATCACACCATAAGTCCTCTCCAAAAATGGAGAGATTGAGATGTCAATGGGTAAAACCAACGCTCCCAAAATCAGAAATTTTATTAGTTGTTAGAAGTAAAAGACTATGAAGCCTCCTACAAGCTCAAGGAAAACTTTTACAAATGAAACTTGAGGTCTTAGACTTATCCTTGATGAGAAATTTCTGCAATATAAAGGCTCAATAGAAATCATATTTTTACAAGTGAAGAAGAGAGGCTAAGCCTCCTCAATGCTCACAGCCAAGAGAGAGGGAAGAAGCCACAAAAGGAACTCATCCTTCCTCAAGGAAGCTCCTTAATTGCCCACGACCAAAGGAAAAAGAGAGAGTCCTACTCGTTTGACATTAGAGCTCAAAGGTCCTGCAACAATTTGTTAGTAGTTTCTTGAAGGTGAATCCCACAAGTTGCTACAAGAAAACAAGTCAAAAAAAGAAGACTACAAAAAACCAACCAAGTGTTAGACAAATAAAATCACAAAATATTGCATAATAATTTACAAAGGGCTAAGCCAAAGAGGATGAGGAAACTCTCCTCTTTGTCTAGCCATGCTTAAGCTCTTTAAATAGAAAAATATGATCAAATAAAGAACAATGAAAAGTAAAATATGTGTAAATGATTGCATGCATACAAACTATGTCCAAACGAATCCCTGCAAGACATTTTTTCGTAAGATAAAATATGAAAATCCAAATAACAAATGAGAGTTCCATTGAAGGTGCTTCAAGAGTGGGTTGGTCTCCCAAAGACTTCCCCTCATGCTTGATCCAAAAAGAATTATTCTACAATACTCAAGTCACACATTAGTCCATGTAGATTTAGATAAACAAACAATGAATTGAAACTTCTAGAAATTTCTTTGAAAATAAACTAGAACTTTCAACCTCTAGAGCCTACTTTCAAATCAAATGCTAATACAAGATAGCTGTGCACTAACAAATTCACAAGAATACATGGAAAATGAAATAACTCAAAGCATAAAAAAAATTATACCAATAGCTCCAAATGCACCATGCTCCAAAGGAAGAACACCCATGAATGGACCTCAAAAGTCTTTTTATTGATATTCTTGAAAAGTGTACAAAGTAGCAACGCTTCCGCAAGCACAATAGCTAGTAAAACAATGATACAATATGAGAGCCCATGGCTCCATTATATAGAAAGTTGGGAGCAAATCCAAATGAAAAACCATATGCCAAGTGGTGAGAGGTAGGAGATCTCAAAGCAAATTCGAATTTGGTAAGTGGAGCTCCAATTCCAAGTGTAAAAATCAAATTCTGGCAAGTGGACATCATTTTCTTCTTCCCTTATGTGCCAAATTCGAATTTTATGATGGAATGACATGTGCATATGGTTGGTAACCCATGTGGGGACAATTTCCCACAAAATCCTCCACCAAATATTCTCCCAACTCCTCCCAAATATGCACTAACTTCACAAATTCGAATTCCAAGTAAGCAACTTTCATTGAATGTCGGAAATTCAATTTTATTTGAGCACATGTTTTTTTCTTGATTTTAGGAGTCGACATCACCTTGGGAATTCACTTTAACTCCTCCATAATTTTCCACCTCATTTAGCATGTGAGGATATTTATTTTTCTCCATTTATTTAATTTCTGGCTTAATTAATTGTCAGATTTCCCACTAAACTTAGGAAAAGTGGGTTTTGAGGGTTCAAAACACATTTTTAACCCCTAAAAGTGTGTCATAGTAGAAAGTTGAGAGTGAGAGGTGTAATTTTGATTACTCATACCCCATACAACTTCTCTAGACAACACTTATTACAATTCAATTACAATTTTTACTGCAATTTTCGACTTGCAGGAAATCTAAAAAATTAAAAAATCACTACCTAGACCTAACCAAATTCCACGAATTTTTTTGTGTGATCTAGTATAGTAATATACATTGACTCTAGACACTAGGAATCACCCAAGGCCTCACCATCAAGCCGTACTCCGGCTTTGGGGTAAAATTGGAGGAAAAAACTCAATTAATTATTAACTTCTAGTAGGGAGATGATAATTAACTGAGTGAAAAAAAACTCGCAGAGTAATACTCGCTTGTTGGCAAAGTCCCAAGCAACCTAGGCCTGTTACAGACTCAGTACTGACTCAAATTCATCATTACTAGCATCACTTATTACAATTCCCCGTAGATCATGGAATCTGGGTTCAAGAGAAAATGATAAGAAGTAGAAGTAGAGTTTAAAAACTCTGTTGAACTGATGATATCTGATGATACACGTGTCCTCTGGTTCATCCTTGGGCATGGATTCTTCTCATTATCATCAGGTGCCACTCTAGTGGTCAACACCCCGCAACCCTGGTCTCGCTACAATCCAATGCTCATACCAAAGAATAGAAGATAACAAGTTTCAAATAGTTCAAGAGCCAATCAGTGGACGAGACATAGAAGAACCATAATCATAGTCTCGTAGTTTCTTCAAATTTGTCATTATGGAGGTGTTCATGGACTCACAGTCCATCACGCCAAATTTTGAAGGATCTCAACAA
Source organism: Pinus albicaulis (assembly GCA_034641835.2). NCBI lineage: Eukaryota > Viridiplantae > Streptophyta > Pinopsida > Pinales > Pinaceae > Pinus > Pinus albicaulis. Next base: position 13,874 of record JAXQQM020068829.1, on the reverse strand, counting down.
AGATTTCAACAAGCTTATGCCATACTTTCAATCCAAGGTAATAATGTATTAGACCAAAATCCTTCAAAGTCCCTCTTACACTGGACAAAGAGGTTCTCAACCCTAGTCAGAAATAGATCATCAAAATCATGGGCTCATCTTCAACAACGGGTCAACATCGCTCTTTGTAGAACCAAATAGCCATCAATTCCGGAGTACCATGCACAAGGTGCCTAACTTCATAGTTTTCTCCCTCTTACTGAGGTAATCCTTCGCTTTGTACTTCTAGCAATCCTCATCTTAGAAGTCACAACTGACTTCTTTTCAACATAGATCAAAAACAAGCTTCAATTTCGTTGATCTGTCTTCTTCCTTTGAGTCTAGGGCTCATCTAATATAATATCTCTCAACACAAGTCTTCTTGTCACAAGCTTTGTTCTTCCAATATTTTCATCTATTGCCATAGCCTTGGTAGCGTTCATTACGTACCTGCAATCTTCACTAGGAGGCCAAGGAAGAACACATACATCCAAGCAAGGCATACAAGGACAAGAAACTAATAGAGAAGAATACCAACAATAGTAATAATTAAAATAAGAGAAATATAAGATATTTATCTTTTGAAAACATGTTGGCTCCCTCTTGATTTAAGCCTTCTTACATCCAACTTGTCAATCAACCTTGTCCACATCATCATCATCATCATATTCCTTCCTTGCAGGATTTAGGGTTTGATCTTTCAACGAAAGCAATCACTCCTAGGGTTTTGTCCATAAACCCTAGGGATTTACTTATCCAATCCTTGTTGCTTAGAAGACCCTTCAAATCTTTGATATTCAATTTCATATTCAAATGTCAAAACCCTAGATCCTTTATGAGCTAAAATCCATTATAGTCCTTAATCATTCAATCATCCTTGGTCATAGCAAAACATGTAGCTTGGCTTCTTCAAATTTATTGTAGTAATGGATTTCACCAAGGAAGATCTCAGTACCCAAATCCTTATACATGGCATCAATACCTTTAGAATCATAGATCTTTAGTAATGATAGAGCAATATCAAATCTACAAGAGCTTTCACCCTTGAAGAGGAACTTGGCCTCTTTTCCATTGTAGGTAGGGTTTCTTCAAAGGTATGAATAGAGATAGTGATACCTTTCTTTCTTCTTTCAAAATATGTAATCCAGAGATACATCTAGTTTCTAAACAACAAAATCATACTTCAACCTTTTGATATATGGGTAGGGTAATACATGAGGCTATATTGTTGTGAGCCAATCTCTTTCCTCCTTGTCATGATTTTATGCCACACATTAGCAATATCAAAGATGATTTAGTAAGGTGGAGGGACTCTTTAAAGATTCCTCGCAGTCCCATGAGTAACTAAGTCATTTTAACAAGGTAATGACTTATGTCAACAAATTGCAACCTTGTAATCTTCTGAATGTTAACAGTCTAATTTGAGATAGCCACACACCTTACAATGGAGTAATACAAGACATAGCAGTCTTAGCACCTTCAGCATTTTATGCACAGACTATTGAAATCAGCCTATATCATGCTTGAATACAACATCCTATTCAATGATTCATCATTAGATGTATGCACAGTAGTCCTTAACAATTCCATATGATCAACACATACTTGTTCCAAAGAGATGCAAGTCTACAAACCCATATTTTTTCCTTCCTGACAGAGCTATTTCTTATGATGATAAGAGATCAATTATTCAAAACATACCTCACATTCAAGAAGGCATCAAACTTCAGATTCACTCTCGGATGTCCATCTATGGGAGCCAAGCTATATGCTTCAATCTTGACAATAAAAAGATGTCTAGTGCCCATCCCAAAATTCAGTGCACTTCTTCAGAACTTTCAAGAGTGTTGTCAAGAGAAACATAATTTCAAAATAATTAATGTTAGCATATACATATCTTGACTTCAGGCTTTGCTTCCATTCTTTGGATAGGGACAACTTCAAACTTCCTTTTTTCTTGTATCACATAATACCACAGCGAACTTCTTAAAATAGCAATGCTAATAGACACTATTCCGAGGATGATGGTCGAGGGTCCCATCTTGGCAACCAAAATGCTCGGGGTTTAATTCCCTTCCTACAAGGTTGACTTGGACAGCATAATCACAATCTTCACCTCTGTAGCAGGACTCGACGCCAACCTGCACAGTCAACTGTGAACCGTGACCTCTGTAGCAGGACCCGACTCCAACTTGCACAGTCAACTGTGAACCATGACCTTTGTGGACCACTTCAACTGTGATTCAAACCGACAGACGTCCATTCATCCCCGGTGCTTTCTTGTCGTATGGGCTTCGTTGACCACACTTTGTCAACGACCCCATAGCAGTACACCCCCATTTTTTCAAATGGGATTCATCATGTTCGACGTGTTCGCACCATTCAAATTCCATCGACAGCCGACAGTTTTATAAATGATGTAAACCCATTCTGCATGTTTATGATGTAAATGATCTAAGTAAAACCACTATGTATGTAAAAACCTAGGTAAGCCTAGTATTTTGGTGATAATTTCTATCCTAGGAGGTTTTTTGTCTCACTGATTTGCTTGTGCTTTTTGCAAAGATGAAAAAATCGCGAATTTATCGCGAGTTTTTCGGGCCGCCGATTATATCGGCGATAATTTCAACGATTTTTTGAAATTATCGTTAGCGCGATATTATCGCGATAATTACGAAAAAATCGCGATTATTTTGGTAAAAATCGTGGGCCCATCAAATAGCAACCCTATAAGTTCAAAAATCGATTTTTTTTTTGTCATTTTTGCAGCCCTCTCATTTTCCTGACACACCCTGTTGGCAGTTCATGGTAATGTTAAATTCTTAAAGTAAAAGTGATATTTCCTTTATTTTTCATTTTCATCCTTTTACTTAAATTTTTAACATTACCATGAAATGACTCAGGATGTTTAAAAGTGGTTTCGACCTCATTGGATTTCATATGGAGAAACTAGAATTTTAGATTTCACTCAAAATTCAGCAGACTTAATGGTTTTCAGGGTTTCATGGTTTGGGGATTTGCATTGTTTCTATTTGATTCTATTATGTGTAAGGGTATGAGATTGGCATTTGATCAAGAGTATGAAGTCCTTTAAGAACCTTGATGTTGGTGGCATTGATTGTTGAACTTTGTTGATGTTGGTGGTATTGATTGTTGAACTCCCCTACTGTGGCCTTAATAAGAATGTACCCTTCACTCAAAGGAAAACAACTGGTTAGGCATGTTAATCTTTTTCTACTGCATTTTAAGGTTGAGCAATCCAAGTTTGAAGACTTTGAGCTAGATGATGTTTATGTATCTCTTGTTGATGATCCCATTTCTAGTAGCGATGAATCAATGATGAGTTTCATGAGGAGGAGGAGAAGGAGCAACAATAGGAGGAGGAGGAGCAACAATAGGAGGAGGAGATGACACCACCTACCCCTGCTACCGGTAGAGGACGTGGTCTACCTCCTTTAGCTCCTAGTGCTTCAAGATCTGGAGCACAACAGAGTCCATTGCCAGCCCCGCCAACTTCTTCGTCTAGAGGGAAAGTTGTTACATTTTCTCGCAAGAGGGGCAGAGAAAATCAGTAGTATAGGTTATTTGGTGCATTCCTTTGTATATAACATTATGACTCATGATATGAGATACATTATTATATTTTTTGTTGATATTTTGAGGTTGAGCTGAGACTCAGGACTTAGTATTCAGGACAGGATTCAGTTTTATGTGTGATGTAGCACTAGACATGATATTACACATCTTATATATTAGTTTTTTTTTCATATTTATGTGTCAATACATTTATTTTATGTTGTAGATGCTTTAGATATTAAAAAAATTGAAAAAAAATGAATATTTTTGTATGTGCCGATTTTTTCCCGATTTTTACGATTTTTTCCGATTTTTTCCCCTCGGCGATAATATCCCGATAGCGATTTTTTCATCTTTGGTTTTTTGACACAAGTGATCGCAGTTTTTTACCCTCCGGGCCTTCACCCCAAAGCTAGGTGGATTTTGTCATCAAGATGCTAAGTGAGTCCTAGTAAGTTTATCGATGTCTTTGTAAAATTAAAGTATTTGGGAATAATCCTAGCTAATTGGCTAGATTATTTTATTACAAGCTACTTGGTACTAGATCATATTTTCAGTCGCAGAATTGGGTAGATTTTTGAGGGTCTATACGAATGGGTATTCCCCCTTCCTGTGTCTAAATGTATTTATCTTATGTAAAGAGGGTTGAAAAAAATAATTAAATCCCCTCTCAGTCAATTAATTAAATTTTCTGGCCAAATTAATTAAAAATCCTAAGCCAGAAATTTAATTAATTTTAGGTCCTAGGTGAGTTAAAATTCTTCAAAGGAAAAATTCGTGGTTTCTTAAAAAAATAAATTTTTAAAGGTCCCAGCCAAGGAAATATTGAGAATTTCAAGAAATATTGGACCCTTGAGCCTTGGTGGTTAAGTCAAAGTCAAAATTTTGAGGTAATTAATTTTGAGGTAATTTACAGGGAGATTCTCAGAAAATTTTCAGATCTGAGGCAGATCTAGGCCCTGGAGGGTAAGATCTAGCCTCAAGATCATTTCTGCCCGCAGATCTGGGGATAATTTTGATGTAAGAGTATGAATCTCAGATGCATCTAAATCAATATTCGAAAATATGAGTTATACTGGTAAAAATTCATTGTTGGGGAAAGAAAAAGTTTCATGTATACTAGTTCTGCCTGAGGTAATCATTCTTGCTTTGCCGCTGGCCCTCATCTTCCTCATCCATTTTCTGCGTCCTTCAATTTTTTCCTAGTTGCTCCTCTGCCGTCCGTATGACCTGCATAAATTGCTTAATTTTCATTCCTCTGCCTTCCTCCATTGACTGCATCTCAGCCCTACCATCGATCCCTCCTTTTTCTCTATGCGCTAGCCTCATCCATATCTGCGTTGCCTTTCCACTCTGCTGCTGTTCATTTCTCACTGCTATCGCTCAGCCTCATTTCCCTCACCTGTCCCTCACGCAGTCCATTTCCTTGCTCTGGCCATCCATTTTCCCGTCCGTATGTCCGTACGGCTCCGTACGGATTTTCCTGTGACCCGCATAAAAAAAACAAACTCAACGCAAGTTTGAAATTCGATTTCATATTTCTGATTTTTGTTTTGTTTGCTAGATTTTAGATTTTTTTTACCTTTGATTTTAATTTTAGTTTAACTTTAGATTTTGATATTTTGGGTTTCGATTTTGATTTTTTCTTTTAGGTTAGTTTGGCTAAGGTTAAGCTTTAGTTTTTTTATTTGATTTTAGTTTTTTTTTTTTTAGATTTTAAAACTTCAAAATTAAAAAAAAATCGATTTTTTCTAGTTTTGGGTTTCATCTTTTTAATAGTTTCATTTAAAAAATTTTAAAAATTATAAAAGGGCCAAAACTTTAATAAAAATTTTAATTTTTTTAGGGACTTCAACTTTAGATTTATTTTTAGCTATAGTTTCATTAACTTTTAGATTTTAAAAAGAAAATATAAAAACAGAAAATTATAAAATAAAAATTCCAAAATTCTTAACTTTTTAGACTTTAGCCTTAGTTGTATATACTTTTTTTTTTTTTTGGTTTTTAGCTTTAAGATTTTAAAAAGAAAATATAAAAAAAAAAATCTAGAAAATTCTCAAAGTTTTACATAGTCAAGATGAGTTTCATTTTTTTTTATCTAAAGTTTGACTATAGGTTTTTTAAATTGGAATTATTTGGAATATCATAAATTCGGAAATATTGGAAATATCTAGCATTTAAATTTGATGGTATACTAATGATATATTTTGTTTCGAAATTAAATTGTTGGTTCGAAGTACTTATGCTTAGCGTTGGTTGATGATTGTTGAGCTATCTTTAATTGTGGTTTTAAATTACTTGAAATTGGCGATTAATTGCTTAGTCTAAATTTGAGAATATTTCAAATGATGATAAATTACATGTCCTTATCAAACATTGTTAATGCATAATTGTGAGGGTGTTTTTATTGAATATCATTGTGGTGAATTGATTTTCCATAGCAGCAGTTACATATCAAAATACTTGACTTTAATTTCATAACGGGATATTTTTGACTCCACAAGGTGTTCTAAACTTTAAATCTAATTGAATCTATAAAATCTCGTTAATCTTAACTAGTACTTGGTCACCTAAATGTGTCTCCTGAATTGGTTGGTTTTCAACCAATTCTCCTTCTTCATTTTCATCAGGGTGTACCTCCCTTAGCCTGCAAGGAGACGACTTAGATAGAGAGATTGGGGATCAGGGTGACAGCCCCCAATCTGAGCCGTTGTCGCAGTGCCTAGACATTCTGTGCGACAACAGGCTCAAAACCAGTGTCACACTGTGGCATTTCTCCAGCAGAGACACCGCAAGCTCCTAATTTACGCCTAGCGGCTTGATGACCTCCCGAATGTCACACGAATACACGCGATGTTAGTGATACAATTTGGAGCTTGATTTCTACATTTTCCTTCGGAATGAAGTATCAGTCAATATGCCATCATTTGATTTTTAGTGTCAAACAACATCCATTCAATTTTTGACTAAGCATCACTTTGCTTTTAATACTCGCATATATGAAGGAATATCATATTTATCAAAACAACAAGGAGCTGAGGTCAAACATCAACTAGGATTGGAAGATATGACTGAAAGTCAATCATCTCTTTCTGGAAGAAGTTCAAAAAAAATATCAAAGAGATACCTTTGACCAGTACTGCAGATGTTCTCTTTTTAGAGAGGATGAAGATTAAATTCGGTCAATGGTGAGAGAGTATCTAAGGCGCCAACTTAAGGTTCAAGTCCGAAAGGATGTGGGTTCAAATCCCACAACGGTCATTTCGCTTGCAAATTATCTCACGCACAGTGGTTTGGATCCCACAACGGTCATTTCGCTTGCAAATTATATCACGCGCAGTGGTTTGAATCCCACAGCTGTCATTTTAATAGCAGTCTTTGTTTATAATTTGTATTTTGATGGGACGAGGTTCAAAACCAATTGCGCTTGGGCATCGTAATAATAATAAACCAGATAAGATCATGTTTTCCTTCTTCGGTGTCTGCTTTCTATCAACTGCGGTAAAAATCAGACCATGGCTGCACCGAAGCTTTTGAGTATATGTTCAGCCAAAAGATATGACAAATATTTTTTTTGAGTATATGTTCAGCCAAAAAATGATCCATTTCGGGATTCCAATTAATTTCCGTTGGTTTAAGACTTCAATTAATGGAGGACAAAACCAGAGGTTGTTTTTTTTTTTTGGTCCGTTTCCAAAGGCATAGATACATGTGAAACAAACAGTTGACTTGGAGGTTAAATGAATTGGTGGATTCAGCTCGGTCGATAACCGCTCATTCTATTTATATGGCTTCACTTTTGGGGGTCTTTTCCAAAAAAAAAACTATTGAAAGATTGAAGCGTTGAAGAGGAATCCAATCCAATCCAGGCCAGAGCAGAGTAGACCATGGCATTTGGGCTGATGGAAAGGAAGAAAACATATAACCGAGATGGAGTTGTTCAGAGCTATGACCTAATGCACCATGTTTTCAAACATCTTGATGCTCAATCTCTGACAGTAGCCACCTGCGTCTGTAGAGTGTATACAAATGAAATCATCCTTTTGAAGGGGAGTAGAAAGATTTGAATTTACAACTACCATTATTATGTATAATGGTATTTTCACATGGTTTGATTTTAAGCAGGTAAAACTCAGAGTTCACACAGACAATTTTATTTGTGTCCAACAATTGACCACCTAAGTAGGTCAGTGTGACTATAAGGAGTAACACTAGTATAATACAAAGTGGGAGTGCCCTAGCATTTCCTTCTAACCTAGCAATAATAAGAAAAGGTATACAAATTGATGCAGAAGGAAAAATCAAATAAGTACAATAGTGAAAACACTGACGAGAAGAGCAGGGGGTCAGTTAGGAAAGGAGATTTAATGGGCTTGTATGGTCTCGAAAGGTTTAAACTAAGCTCTAATACCATGTGTAAAGCCCCTAAACCGAGACTTTTATCCTAAATTTTTCTAAGTGATAGATTTAAGCATAAATCCCAATGAATTGAAACCGGTAGTAAAATTTAAATTACATAAGTAACTATTTTAAGCATAAAAACACACCTGGAACGAATTTGGTGACTTATTGGGCTGTGGCTCTCCTCGTGAATGCAACGGACAAGTTACCGAATCAATATTTTCCTCCTAGCCAATCTAGGAAACAATCCTAGACCCAGAAGATACCTCTTCTGCCCCCGTGCCCATAATTCCAAGAACAACAAGTCTTCCCTTCATAACAATTCATACCCCTCACTATTTCCTTAGACAATAGTGCAGAAATTAGCAAAGAAAAACCTCCCCTTCTCCTTCATATTTCTCCCCTTTTATAACTTTCATTCACCTCCTCTAATTTATGTCGATATTATAGTCATTTATGTAGATATTGACTAAGTCATTTATGGAGATATTATAGTCATTTATGTAGATATTGTTTTGATTAATTATTTTTAAGATTAATTTTATTATATTTTGTTTTTAACTTAATTAACTTTATAATTTTAATCAAATTATATTATTATTTTATTTGTCCACTCAAATATAATTTGTACTATATTATATATATATATATTTAATCAATGCTCTACCACGCATACGTATATAAGAGTAGTATACGTGTTAAGTACCTAACTTGATATTTCATTATACTCGGCGAGATAAAACGCATTATGATATTCAATTCATTACCCTAACTTAGATATTCTCAATACTTAGTAGGTATGTATACTAGTGCAGTGTATGTGATATATGCATGTGTAGCTATCATATGCATACGTCGTATACATGCTAATATTATTTTGCTTATAACTTGGAATGGGTCATTCCAATAGAGGTTTGAATAAGAAGTTTAATAGACTTCTTTCCAGGAGGCAGCTTTCCTATAGAACAGAGCTTGCTCTTTTGAGGTAAGGTTCTAAAGGATCCTCCTTTTCAGTCTGAGCAGAAAACAAATAGCCACAAGAATTTCGGCCTTGTCAAGATATTAAGGAGCAGATCAAGATTTTCTTGTCATGCATCTTTGCTTTATGATTGAGCCTTTGCCTTCATCAAACAAATTGTATTGTCTGCATCATAATTTCGACCTTCTATCATTATTCCTGAGGCTTTTGGCCTCTCTGAGATCTGTCCTGAAGTATTTCGGCCTTTACTGATATTTGGTCCTAAGGAATTTTGTCCTCTCTAAAGCTTCTTCTTCTTCAATGCTTTTCTACTTTCCTCTTCATGTATTTAGTCTTCAATGGATACTTTGAACTTGAATTTTTAATGGACATCATTCTTACAATCTGCAATGGATGCAACTTCTTTCTGCTATTCAATAAACATCTCAAATTTTATGATAAGGATCCCATTATATGAACGAGGTGATTAATCAATATTACTATGAAACAATCTCATGCTTGAAAGGTGTGTATCCAAATATCTTCATAGATCAATATAAAAACCTGAAGTCTTTGAGTTAGGGATTCGGGCTTCTTAGGCACAAACAAATCTTGCCTTTTTTTTTTTGCAAACTGTAATAGACTTTCGGCCCTCCTCCACAGAAGATATGCTACAGACCTTCGTTGGCTTTCACAAACCTTTGCTCCTTTGGCATAGAGATGTAGTAAAAGGAACTCACTCATCTTGTCTTGTCTTTCAAAGATATGTGAGTCTAATAAGGAATCTGATTCTTAATCTAGGGCTTGTTGACAGATTAAACCCTAAGCTTTGATCACAAGAACGAATTTCTAGTTTGTGAGATGATCAATCCAGATGTGATCTCAAAGTTCCAATGATACAATTTGACTTCTTTAGAGTATTCCAATCATTAAATAGTTATACTTGAAAATTCAACTATTAACTTCAATAGAGCAATAGACATCACAGTAAAAACAATGAGACAAGAGACACCAAAATTTCTTGGGACAAACTCCACAAGGGGAAAAACCCAATAATCTTTCCTTATGAGAGAGAATTCAAGTCATCAATTGTACATCAAAATATTCTAGTCAAAATGCCAACCTTTGACTTCAATAAATGCCAAGTCAAAACCAATCAGATGAGAGAGAAAAAGTCAACGTTTTCTTACAGTCAAAGTATGCACAAGAGGGTCGAATTTCAGCTTGAGGCTGTTGGTCAAAGGGCTGAAATTCAGCTTGTAATTTCCATAGTCAAACTTTGGTCAAACTTTAGTATTTGACCTGCAGTCAACTCTCGGTCAATGGCCCAAAACAAAAGTAGGTCTTCGGTCAACAAACAATCAATGAACCGCAAAAAATTGTCCTCCAATCCTTAGTCAATAGCCTAGTCAAACAACAGAAGTCTGGTCAAGTCAACGTTGGTCAACAGAAGTCAAAGCTCGCTAGTCAAAACAGACATAATTCTTCTTCTTTCTCCTCACACGTGTGAACAGATCTCCTTGACTAGTCGAATTAATGAGTGATGTTGATGATGCCAAATGAGGTCAATGAATGCCAATATATATGTGAGTCAAGAGGTGGGTTTTGGCCTTGGGCTCAAACCCCTTCAAGTGGCGGGGCTGACTTGTACATTTGAGGCCAACTTGGATAGCTAGAAAATACATAATTTCTCCTTCAATTTTGAACATAAAAATACCGACCAAAGCTACCAATTTCCAACAACCTCCACACTGTCCACCATCAACTTCTTTGCCTTAAAAAACAAGCATTACTCTCCCAACGAAGACACGAACTTTCATGCAGCCCTCTGCCACTCTCCAAAAGCATTATGGCGTGCGTTCTTTCCTAGACATCATGATACCCCATTTAATCTTGACAATTAAGCCATGATCTCCCCATACCACCCCTCTTTATGACATCTTTGGACAACCCCCAACACATATTCCCACTCCCACCTCCTCATGTCATCTATTTTCTGAGTGGGATATCAAGAGAGGAGTCAAAACTATGAGCACCAATAGAGTGAAATTTTTTTCTTTTGCAGCAACTGGAAATTATTCTTCTAACTGAAATTTAATTATGCAATTTATTTACTACCGCAAACAACGTATAAAATTACAACTGTGATTTTTACCATAAAAATACTGCGGAAAATAAACCACTGAAAAATGAGAAATTCTAGCACACACAAGAATTTTGACAGTTATTTCTAGACAATTGTCCCTAGAAAATCCAATGCGAGAAAATTGGTGTAGCAGATGAGGGTTTTATTATTATTCTTCAGCAGCTATTGAGTACAATAATTTAGATGCTCAATCGGCAATCTAATTTGAGGAAAATATTGACAAAATTATTTTGAGAATTTTCTCTCACCCCACAGCTAATCTTTGCCTCCGAAATTACCTCCCTAACCTCCGCGCTAAGCCTTCTGCGTCACCCTTTGCACAATGCTTACGCGGACCTTGTGTGGATTTCAGCCTTGCTCTCTTTGCCTCTTCCGGAACTGTAAAAACTTCCTCCTAGAATGTTGCTACCCTCCTCTTCCACCTGCTACTCACCCTCTGCCTCTATCTTCTCTGTTGAATTATTGCCACTGAGAAAATCGAACTGACTACACACTGAGTATCTATAACGGTGTATGTTCTTCATCACCACATCGATCACCTCTTATAATCCATTGTTGGAGCACCAATGGCTAAGATTAAAACTTAATCAATGGCTATGATCATCTCTGGATCGATCCGTGTGAGTTTCACAACATTTGGTATTAGAGCTTTGGATTCTAGGGTTTCACTACTCCAAACAGGTCATCGTGGCATTTTCGCTATAACTTTTTTTCTACAAAGGTTCAGAAGCTGCAATTTTTAGAGTGCGAAGCTGAAATCCTGAGGAATATCATCGCAAAATTTCAGAGGTTGGTTCACAATATTTTCGGAGATATGATCTGTAGAAGTTAGGTCTTTTTGCAGGCTCCTGAATTTCACTTAAAAAGGTCATCGCAGAATTTGCGCTATAACTTTTTTTCTACGAAGGTTCAGAAGCTGAAATTTTTAGAGCACGAAGCTGAAATCCTGAGGAACATCGTTGCAAAATTTCAGAGCTTGGTTCGCAACATATTTAGAGATATGATCTGTGGAAGTTAGGTCTTTTTCAGGCTCCCAAATTTCATCTCAAAGAGGTGATTGTGGGAAAAGCTTCATAACTCTCTCTCTGAGAATCGGATTGGAATTCTGTAAAAAGTGACTGGAAGTACACGGACTGTAGTTTCCTGTCTATAAATTTCAGAGCCAAAGGAGCAAACAGTGACACATGGCAAGTCGTAAAAGTTTGCTCTACTGAACTAGTCCATAATTAGGTCATTGTGGGAGATTGGACATAACTTTGTCTTAAAGAATCTAAATCAAGTCAAACCGGTGGCATTTGAAAGAAGCTTTAGAGGACTACTACAGCGCCGAATTTCAAATATTGAGGATCTGCAAGTATATAGATAAGTCAATTTCAATATCGAGCTCCTCATAAGCAAGTAAAAGGTGTGTATTTTTTTTTCCCGAATTGCATAAGCCTTGTTTGAAGAATCAAGTTGAATTGATTCCAAGGGCATATTATAGAATAGATATCAGTATTGGATTCTCAAATGGCCCCTAAAAAGAATTCAACACCCATTAAGCTTTTAGAAGGCTCTACTATGATTCATGAAGATGAAGAATGACAACATGACATATCAAAATTACAAGAGCAAGTGCAACAAATTTCACTCTCGCAAAGAGCAACAAAAAATGACATGGAAGTTTTGAAGAAAGGCGTAGAAACTAAGATGGATGGTTTGAATAAGGGCATGGATGGTTTGAAGAATGGCATGGAAGCTAAGATGGATGGCATGGAAGCTAGCATAGAATCTAAGATGGATGACATGGAAGCTAAGATGGAAAACATGAAGAATGATCTAAAAACAGACATGGAAGGTTCGACAAAGTTGATACAAGAAATGTTTCCTAATGGTGAAAAGATAGTAGAGGAAACTCATGATGAGAACAAAATAAATGTTAATCGTGATTTCATAAACTCTAATGTTGGAGGGAAGAACCACCATATTCCAAAAATGGATATGAGGAAGTTTGATGGAAAGGATCCCATAACATGGATACTACAGATGGAGCAATATTTTGATCTCCGTAATGTGAAAAACACACAAAAGGTACGCATTGCAACTTTACATTTAGAACCAAATACATTTGTATGGTATCGATGGCTTTGCTCCCGTAAAAAAATTGTCACTTGGTCAATTTTTACGGAGGAAATGATAGCACATTATGAGGATACAAAGAGCAACACCTTCTTTAGCCAATTGATAAATCTCAAACAAAAGGGTTTAGCGGGGGAGCACATCGAGGACTTCCAAAAATTGAATATAAGGGTAACTGATATTTCAGAGGAACACATGATTGATCTTCTCATTTTGTACTGCTAACGCTCATCTTGCTCATCAACTTTAGTAAAGAGCACCCTCATTTTTCACAGACCATCATGTTTGAGGCTCGTGTCATCCGCGCATTTCAATGCCATCGAGCGCTTTTGAAAATGATGTAAACCCATTCTGCATGTAATGATGTAAATGATCTAAGTAAGACCGTCAATGTATGTAACAACCTAGGTAAGCCTAGTATGTTGTTGATGATCTCTATCCTAGGAGGTTTTTTGTCTCACCGATTCACGAAAGTGATCGGTAGAGTTTTTCCCTCCAGCCTCACCCCAAAGCTAGGGTGGATTTTGTCATCAGCATACTAAGTGAGTCCTAGTGTTTCTATCGAGTCCTTGTAAAAGTAGTTTGAGCTACTTGGTCTACTAGATCATATTTTGAGTCGTAGAACTGGGTATTTATTTGAGGGTCTATACGAATGGG